>OY755239.1:87785352-88069444 GCA_963576725.1 Azorinus chamasolen | reverse complement strand
GAGCAAAAGTAACGCAGACATATCCTATAGTAGCGTTCTATATTACAGTAGAATCCCTCTAATGCGACCACTTCTTGAATAAACATTTCTGTCTTTATAAGCAGCTGGTTGCTTAATGCAGGAGGAAAGTTATACAGAAAGCTCCTATAGGAGCTTTCTGCTCTGCATAACTTTCGTCTTGCATTAAGCTACCACCTGCCTCTGCCATTTGGAATTATGCCCAATTTTGGTCGTCGCATAAGAGGGCATTTTACTGTACTTTTGACCTGCATTAAGCTACCACATGCCTTACAGACCCTTTATTAGATCTCTTTTAGATGGCCGCTTAACCCATTGCCTCATATTGACGCCTCTGTAAAAGGCATTTTTGGAAACTATTGTGATAAATAGAGCATTTGCTCCTATGGAGCAAATGCTCTATTTATCACAATGGTTCATAACTACATGTATAGAACTCTAAAAAATCCTTTTCTCTAGTAAATGCTCCTTTTCGGTAGATTTATTCAGAGAGATTGGGTCTAAAAATAGCCTATGAGGTAATGGGTTAAGACAGGTTCTACTGTGAATCAAACTCCTTATGGTTTTCGCTGCCATGGGCGAATATGTGTTTATCTTCGAAAACATCTTGGTCCAGGTGAGACGTTTTATCAAGAGTCAGACTGTTTTGACACTTAAATATTTCAAGAGAAATCGAAAAATAGAGAAATCAATCATGTTATAAAAAGATTTTAGACAAAGGTTGCTTAGTGTACACAAAGTTTATCAGCAATTAAATATACCCAGGACCTGAAGAGTGCAGTTTTGTCGGGTTGTTTTGGGCATTTTGCACCGATTGGTTGGATGTACCTGATTGAACATTCAATGTGAATGATACCTGTAGGATGTCTAAACATGCGCTTAGATTTGTCCAAACAAGGGATTATTTCAAACTAGACAAGGCTCAATTTTTTTATAAATAATACTGGATGTTGTCAACATATATACTGTTATGTATTCCGATAATAACCATGTATGTTTCTCGCACTTTTAATCATTTAGTTTAACCCTTTTCCTGTCCAATATTCATGTAAGAAATAATGACATCATGGATATTAATTAGATTATGTTTTGCCCCAGGCAGACACTGTAGAATCAGATCTATTATAATTTCATAAGCAAACGGAGCAGAACCTGATCAGACGACTCCGAGGATCAAACATAATAGATCATGGTGCAACGCCGAGTTACTCGGTGTCTTAACGGGATCCAAGCAGTTTACAAATGCGAGTCAGTGTCCATGCTTATAAAACTTTTTAGTTCGTTCTCAAGCTTTTGATTGGTCAGATTTGAGTTCTCAAGCTTTTGATTGGTCAGATTTGAGCCGAATGCTCAAATCTGACCAATCAAAAACTTGAGAACGAACTGTCGCGGATAGCAGGATAAAGGTTACACAAAATCTTCCAAGCAGGAAGAACGGAAAAGATGCATGTCTTCAAACACATGCACAGGATGACATGCATGTCAGATCGCGGTTGAAATTTAAATGAAGACTTATAAGAAGTCAAAATGTAAGTGTTTGAGACAGTTGGTAGCTTCATTCAGGACGAAATTGCTTCAAAGGACCCATAGGAGGACCCAAAAGGACCCCCTATATTACTTGCCCCTGCATTAACCCATTACCTCATAGGTTATTTTAGGTACAATCCCTTTGAATAAATCTACCGAAAAGGTGCATTAACTAGAGAAAAGGAAAGTTTTAGAATGTTGTAGTTTAAAACCATTGTGATAAATAGAGCATTTGCTCCTATAGGAGCAAATTCTCTATTTATCACAATGGTTTCATCAAGTGACTATGAAGTCGTCAGTATGAGGTCGTTAGTACGAGGGAATGGGTTAAAGTTATAGTATATGTCAATTTTCGTAGAAATCAATCAATACCAATCTCTAGGAGCGTTCTGCATGACTTCCATCATGCATTAAGCGGCCACCTGCCTAAATGTATCGAAATTCTTCTCTACTGGAATTCCGGTTAATAGAGGTTATACTGTAATTGATTTTTACGAAAGAATCCGTTATAATGTGGGTGTGTTTCCGTTGGTTTCCGAAGCAAGAATACTTCTATTGTTTTTTCGATACAAACATCTCTTTACTTACCATATGTTTTAGCCAGTCACATCGATACCAATTCGTATGTTATTATGTAACGTAAATTGGCTAGAATATGAGCAGAATACATCTATATGCCGCCATCTACTTTTAACCCTTTCACCGCCGAAGTCGCATAAATGCACCACGACAAATAGTGCAGTACCAGATCAGACGCCGCCTTTTCAAGGCGGCGTCTGGTCAGGGACTTCACGTTTTATCCCATTCTCTATTATGTGCTTTATTTCTTTGAAATTTGCATTTATTTATCTCATTTCCTTATTTTACTGAATGATTTAACAAACTTGGATTGCAGACGACAATTAGAAACTTGGCACCGAAAGGGTTAAAAGACCACTATTTACCTGGTAGAAACGCCTTTTGGCGCATTGGAAACAGTTTATACCAAGGCAGAAAAATATCAGTTTATTATTAATAGCCATGATGCCATTATTACTTACACAAATATGCATAAGGTGCAGGTTAAACAGTTTGTACTTTATGAATCAGGTTTGGTGATAGAATATTGCTATTGATTTGTATTTCATTGTAATTGAGTCCTGATCTTCAGATGTGTAACTTCGTGGTTTTATTCATCTTTAACCCTTTCACCGCCTATGTCACAAGATTGCACAACGACAAATAGTGCAGTTGCAGATCAGACGCCGCCTTTTCAGGGGATCAGGGACTTCACTTTTTGGCTCAAACTCTATTTCTATATATGTGCTTTATTCATTTGAAATTTGCATTTATTTATCTCATTTCCGTATTTTACCGAATGATTTAAATAAAAAAAATTGGTTTGCAGACGACAATTAGAAATTTCTCGCCGAAAGTGTTAATGAACATAGAGATCTATAAAAGCGAAGGGTTGTTTACAACAGGATGCAAACATTTATTTGTCCTGCACAATTGCCTGTATATCATTTCGTTCACTGGTGAATGGCCACATTCATCGCACTTGTTTCACATGACACAGTTTCGGGACCGGAAAGGTTAATAACTGGCTCATACTATAATTCGGAATCCCCCGCTCTGCACTACGACATTTATCTTACGAATTTCAACGGAAATACACGAATGCTGGTATAGTGTGTTTTTGATGATGTACGCATGAGCTAAGATAAAAGTTTGTACCAAGATGCTTCCTGATAGATCAGTCATTTAACACCTTCGTGATGTCATCATGATGTGACCATACCTATAAAATGTCTGCAGAACCAACGTCCAGTCGAGAACAGGCCATTGAACATAACATTCGCAAGCAGTGGCAGAGCAGAAAATCACACCATGAAATACGTTAGTATGCATTTTGTTACTCATTTAGTTGAACTGGCTCATAATCAGAAACACCTCTCTAAAACACATCTAAACAGAAACCGTATGTGTTTGGCTTTAACCCTTTGTTCCATAAATACGCATTTCGAAGGCTTTGCAAACGCGATAGACTGTGACCAGACGGCTCCTATAGGAGCCGCCTGATCAGGGTCTGTCCGGTTTGCTTATGGAACTATATAAACCTGAATGTATAGTTTCTGCTTTGGCAAACATTTCATGTGCTAATATGCCATTTAAACAAATAATCTAATTAATATTCATGACGTCATTATTTCTTACATATTAATGGAGTAAAGGTTTAAATGCAGGGTACTTGTGTAGCTTAAACCTTTGGCTGCGAATTATTGTTATCATCATTATTATTTGTATTATTATTATCATTATACAGTAAAACCTCTCTATAACGGTCACTAAAGTGTGTTAATTGGTTGGAATTTAGAGCAGGTGGCTGCTTAAAGCAAGGTGAAAGTAAAAACGAACGCTCATATAGGAACGTTCTGTTTTATTTTCACCTTGCTTTAAGCAGCCACTTGCCTTTAACACAAAATACTTGATGTAATTTAGTGGCCGTTATAGAGTGGTTTTAACTGTATTTGGTACAATGGAGAACCTGTGATTACTAGAAGCAAACAGTTTGGATGCAGATGAGACGCTAAATAACTCGACGTCTTATAAGTATCCACACTGTTTGATGGTGTGATTATGTGTCTTGAAAGAATATGGAAGTAAACTAATAATTATAAATGAAGAACTTTAATAGACTACACATTTTACAGACGACTTCAAATGGCAGTGAAACGGTTAATGCAAGCTGGAAGTTATAATGTTGCTATCTTATTACTTAGTATTATGAACGTTTTATTGTAAATGTATCTATATTGTGTGCAATATCTACATTTCATTCTGCAAAAAAATGAAAACAAAACAGAGTTAAAGTGCTTCATTTTTTTGTCATTGATTTTAACCCTTTGTATGTTTATTCCAAATTTGAATACCTGCTAAATATTCATGGCATATACTTTTTTCAATGTATATTTTTTTCAAAACCAGAGACTTAACCTATTTCGCTCAACACAGGAGTACCATCCTCTTAATACCGAAAAATGCTTCTGTTCGGCAAACGAACTCTAAATGATGAAGACAATAAAAACATATTTGCTGCTGTACATTATTAGTTATACAGATCATTGGCGGCGTATCTGGCTTTTTGTTTCCTGCTGAGAAAAATCATGTTGCCCGAGCCGTTAGGCGAGGGCTACATGTATTTTCCTCAGCAGGAAATAAAAAGTTCAGATATCCCGCCAATGATCTGTATAACGATTTTATTATACTGCAAAGTTTAATATTTGTAGCTGTTAATTAGCGTTGTTAATGTAGGCGTCGTTTTGCTTCCCCTCAGGGGCCTCTTACTGTAAGGTAAGGGCTTATATATCACTCTGCAACCCAAGTTCATCGTGTATAATAACCAGTTCATTATATTTATGGATAGAAAGGGATCTTCCAAGTGCATTAGTTTATCAAAGGATTGAAAGAATCAGACGTAAGTAAAACTTTCAGCAGATCAGCGGTTAAGCAGACACTATTTAACTTAATTGAAGGAATTTTGGCGCAGTTCCGACGTCATTTGGATGACGTCCTAATGACGGTTTTATAATATTCAAACAATGGACGTTGGAAGGAGCAGCTATACTGCAATTTACAGGTACGTGTACTGTGCATGTACATAAATAAAATCTGAATCGAATTGGGTGTGGAATATCTTTGTAAAAGCGGGGTTTGGGGGCTAATCGGTACGTGCACAAGCACTTTGACAACATTTGCAGCATCAAAGCAGAATAAGACCTTCGCCACATATAGGGTTCATTTACATTGTTATACAACAACTATAACAAAAATGTTTCTAAATGGATAACTTTTTTCCGCCCCAAACTCTTTATATTTCGTTTGAGAGCGGTTGTTTGAATCGAATCGACGAAGTGAAGCTGGTCGGCCATTTTTATTTTGTTATATCAAGGGAGCGAGGCCCTCGGCGGGGGAAATTCCATTGTTGCTCATGACTCCGTATATACATCGGAATTTAGAGGGATACACGGCTTTTATACATGGCTAACTGACCAATCAAAATCGAGGATTTTACTTTGCGTTATAATAATATTAGTTATACAGATCATTGGCGGCGTATCTGGCTTTTTGTTTCCTGCTGAGAAAAATCATGTTGCCCGAGCCGTTAGGCGAGGGCTACATGTATTTTCCTCAGCAGGAAATAAAAAGTTCAGATATCCCGCCAATGATCTGTATAACGATTTTATTATACTGCAAAGTTTAATATTTGTAGCAGTTAATTAGCGTTGTTAATTAAGGCGTCGTTTTGCTTTCCCTCAGGGGCCTCTTACTGTAAGGTAAGGGCTTATAATTATATCACTCTGCAACCCTAGTTCATCGTGTATAATAACCAGTTCATTGTATTTATGGATAGAAAGGGATCTTCCAAGTGCATTAGTTTATCAAAGGATTGAAAGAATCAGACGTTAGTAAAACTTTCAGCAGATCAGCGGTTAAGCAGACACTATTTAACTTAATTGAGGGAATTTTGGCGCAGTTCCGACGTCATTTGGATGACGTCAAAATGACGGTTTTATAATATTCAAACAATGGGCGTTGGAAGGAGCGGCTATACTGCAATTTACAGGTACGTGTACTGTGCATGTACATAAATAAAATCTGAATCGAATTGGGTGTGGATTATCTTTGTAAAAGTGGGGTTTGGGGGCAAATCGGTACGTGCACAAGCACTATGACAACATTTGCAGCATCAAAGCAGAATAAGACCTTCGCCACATGTAGGGTTCATTTACATTGTTATACAACAACTATAACAAAAATGTTTCTAAATGGATAACTTTTTTCCGCCCCAAACTCTTTATATTTCGTTTGAGAGCGGTTGTTTGAATCGAATCGACGAAGTGAAGCTGGTCGGCCATTTTTATTTTGTTATATGAAGGGAGCGAGGCCCTCGGCGGGGGAAATTCCATTGTTGCTCATGGCTCCGTATATACATCAGAATTTAGAGGGATACACGGCTTTTATACATGGCTAACTGACCAATCAAAATCGAGGATTTTACTTTGCGTTATAATAATGTTTTTTATTATTTATTTACATCAAGTATTTTGTGTTAAAGACGGGCGGCTGCTTTAAGCAAGGTGAAAGTAAAACAGAACGCTCTTATAGGAGCATTCTGTTTTACTTTCACCTTGCTTTAAGCAGCCACCCCTGCCTTAAATACCAACTAATTAACACAATTTAGTGACCGTTATAGAGAGGTTATACTGTACAAACACGGTTTTATATGCTTTTATGGCCCAGTATTAGCCGCCGGCTACCTTTGTAGACTCCTATAGGCCATATTTGGTCTGCTAGTAATGTACCAGCAAATTGTAAACATGTTGTTTTTTTTAATTCTAAAATATTTGAATTTCAGTATTGTTCAAAAGGTTGTAACAGTAGAATATCTTTAATACGTTTGTTGCCAAGAACTGTCATCTGCAAAATGTGTCGCCTAAAATTTTCAATGTTTAATTTTCTCTAGTTTTCTTCATTCTCTTCATTTGGCTTTGGACGCTTCTGTAAAAGTCACTTTATGAAACCATTGTGATAAATAGAGCATTTGCAATGGTTTCAAAACTACACAAATCTAAACGTTTCCCTTTCTCTATTAAAAGCTCCTTTTCGGTAGATTTATTCAAAGAGGGTAGGTCTAAACATAGCCTATGAGGTAATGAGTTAAACCAATAAATCACAGTAACAGATAGTTTGTGTCCTGATTAGACACCGAACTAACTCGGTATCTCATCTGGATCTGAATTGTTTTGTAAAGGCAAATTTGCAAACTGAGTAGACTTACATCAGACGGCTAATGTTTGAGTCATCTTTTTAGGGTCTGCTCTGTTTGTATATGGAAATATTCACAGTCTTCAGATTCTTCAATAACCCCAAATGCCTTTGCTCACATATCATGAAAAACTTCCGCTAATAAATATTCATGAAGTCATTATTTCTGTGTTTTCTGTATTACATTTGTATTGTAAATTACTTTTGATTTTGAAATTTGACCTGTTTCAAGTTAGCGACGAATTAAACCCTCTACTTCATGAATATTCATGAAAGAAATTATTGTGTAATGAATATTATTCAGATTAATTTTTAACCCTTCGCTTGCTGTTCACGTCAATATACCTACCTGTAAATAGTGAAGACCCAGATGAGACAGCTCCTGCAGGAGCTGTCTCATCAGGGTCTGCACTATTTACAACTTGATTGTGCAACCAATGCACTCCAGAGCAGTGATTGCACAGCGATATACTTGTACACAGTGAAGATATATGTAATTATACAACAGGGCATGGGTAAAGAAGGAGAAATGTGTTCTTAAAATTCAGCAAGAGAAGGGTTAAAACGGCACACTGATACTTGAATGTTTAACAAATCAGAAAATATAGAATCAAATTTATATTATTACATAAGCACACAGAGCAGACACTGATCAGACGGCTCCTATAGGAACCATGTGGTCTGGGTTTACTCTTTTTGCGAATGCGTGAAAAAGCGTTTATTTATGAAGGAAAGGGTTAACATTAGAAAGGGGCATGTATACATCAAACTATCACCTGGCTAACAGCCCTTCAGTCAGACTTCTTTTAAACAATCGCTTACCTCTACCGCTACAAAATTTAGTCTGCCACACATTTTTCATTTTCGTTTCAAAATTACATTACCAAACAGTTTGGCTCCAGATGAGACGCCGAGTAACTCTATTAAAACTGTTTGCATATATCACCACAGATGCGACAATAGCATCGAACCAGTTAGTGTGTGTGTGTAGGGGCTTTCTCGTATTTACTTTACTCTACATAGTATGAAAATGGCCGGACACCCCATTTATATGTAATGGTAACTGAATTAGTCGTCTTTTAACAGATCGTCGCAGTTCTGTCCTTTGTGACTCTGGTCGAGCTTGTATTGTCATCGATACCAAAGAAAGTTATAATCGACCACGCATGGAAAGGGGGCGCCCAAGGACATTTGACCATTCGTCCGCCTATACCCGTAACAAGCTGGATACTTCATTTGCACTTCGACCGACCTGTGGACAAGATAGAAGTATGTGTAACGCTTTGTATGTTGGAACTGAGTGTAATGACATTTGCAAACAGTGTAGACCAAGATCTACGAGAAGCCCACTTTAATGTTTATCATTGGAAATCCTTTAGCAAATTATAACCTTTGATATTGAGTGGTTGAATGATGTCACAGAGTGGACTGTATCTTTAAATAATGGTGAATGATTTCACTGATTGGACTCTATCTTCAAACAATGATGATGATTTTACTGAGTTGATTGTATCTTCAAAACAATGATGATGAGTTCACTGAGTTGACTGTATCTTCAAACAATGATGAATGATTTCACTGAGTGGACTCTATCTTCAAACAATGATAATGATTTCACCGAGTTGACTGTATCTTTAAACATTGATGAATTATTTCACTTTGAAACATCAACATTCAAAGAGTTAACGTATAGCCTTATAGGAATAGAGTCGCATTGCATTACACTTAAATTACATCAATGACAGAATGAAGTCTGATACATACATGCAATGAACTGATGCTTCAGCTCCATTGTCCCATATTCACAGAACTTCTCAAAATCAAAATTAGGTCAAGACCAAATCAATGCATGTAATTTTCTTACACGTGCTTTTGGTTTGTTACTGCTTTACAATAACTCCATTATGTAGCGGGGTTACATTACAGATAGTTACATGTCCTTACCGTGCTGCAGTGCGATATTCTGACAATGTTGAATTCTGATCTCTTACGACGCTGAAAATAAAAAATGTTTGGTTCAATTCTGATTAATAACTGTACAGAAAAGAAAATGTCTACATCTTATTTGTCACAACGTTATTCATTTCTTATTCGTTTCAGCCTTTAATAATACTAAGGTTTAACGTTTTAAAAACAAACAAAGCATGGTCAGAAAAAATAATGTCCACAATAAATATTATCTTGACCTTCAAGACGATTGTCTCAAATTGGCACGGCGTATGTGCTGTTGTTGTTACGATATTATTATACAGGGTTTTATTACATTATCTATTATCGCTTTGCCAACTATTAAGTCCTGAATTAGATACTTTTTAGTGGCTGTTATAGTGGGGTTTTGCATTAACCCATTTGTGCCCACGATCCCATATATGGGGTATAGGCAAACAGTGTAGACTCTGATCAGACGCCGCATAATGCGGCGTCTGATCAGAGTCTATACTGTTTGCTGATAGGAATTTCAATATAAAACAAAACGAAATTGAAAATTTAGGCCAGACATCCCTTATATAAAAATGGACTAATCCAGTACATGTATATAAACATGGAAGAACCCACTGGGCGCAAATGAGTTAATAATGTCAGTGTGTTAGTTTCGATACTGATAAGACTCCAAATCCCCCGACGGCTCATCTGGATCCAAACTGCTTGCAAAAGTCACTAAGAAGCGGTTAACCCTTTCACCGCCGATGTCGCAAAAATGCACCACGACAAATAGTGCAGTCCCAGATCAGACGCCGCCTTTTCAAGGTAGCGTCTGATCAGGGACTTCACTTTTTGTCTCAAACTATATTTCTATATAAATGTACAATGTATGTGCTTTATTCCACTGAAATTTGCATTTATTTATCTCATTTACCGAATGGTTTAACAAAATTGGCTTGCAGACGACAATTACAAATTTGGCACCGAAAGGGTTAATAGGTTTAAATGATTAAAGTGTGGATCCTAGATAAGTTCAGTTTATAAATGCCACTTATTTTCCTCAACAGTTTGATCAATAAGGTTTACTGCTAGGATTAACCTTTGGCATGCTGAACTAATGTTCGTTTTCCATTTTTAGGCATTTTTTCAAGCTGTAAAATTGTTTGAATATGTGTTCAAAGGTTATAACCAAACGTGCCTGTAAACTATCTCTAAACCAGACGATCATAATTGGTATTAGTGCCAGGTAGGTTTTAAAACAAGTGGCTTCTTGAAGCAGGGTGAAAGTCATGCAGAAAGTTCCTTCGGGAGCTTTCTGCATGACTTTCATGCTTCATTCAGCAGCCACCTGCCTAAAAGATGCTACTACATTCTTTTTTGCCGAATTTCCAGATTATAGTGACTTTATAGTATATACACGGTAGTTTGATCAGATATGTATTTTGTTTTACAGGTGTGGAAAGGTCACGTGATCAGACATAGCAGAACGGACTTTGATATTGAAAACATGAACTACGACGGTGCATTACAGGCCAACCAGGAACTCTATTTCGACTTTGTCGTTCGGGGAAACTTTGACGAACACAGGATTCCAAATGCCTTATATTACACAGCATGTAAACAAGCATTCCATTATTAACCCTTTCGCTGCCAAACTATGTTGTCTGCTAACTTTGTCGTCTGCTACAAATTTTCATTCTTTTGCTTTTCTACATTTTTGTTTCAAAAACATAGTAGCAGTAACAAACAGTTTGGATCCTGATGAGACGCCGAGTTACTCGGCGTCTCATCTGGATTCAAACTGTTTGCATAGGTAATCACAGATCCGGCATTGGCAGCGAAAGGGTTAAGTACATGTACCAGAACCCATTACCTAATGAACCTTTATGTATGAATTTATCACTTTATAAATATTTATAAATATAATGTATATAGGGTACAGTAAAAACTCTCTATAACGGCCACTAAATTGTATTAATTAGTTGGTATTTAGGACAGGTGACTGCTTAAAGCAATGTGAAAGTAAGACAGAACGCTCCTATAGGAGCTTTCTGTTTTACATTCAATTTGCTTTAACCCTTTCCCTGATGAATATTCATGTAGGAAATAATGACGTCATGAATATCAATAATATTAATTTTTTATAATGGCATATGAACACATGGCATTTTGGCTCAGGCAGAAGCTGTAGAATCAGATCTATATTACACCTTAAGCAAACAGAGCAGACCCTGATCAGACGGCTCCTATAGGAGCCGTCTGATCTGGGTCTACTCTGTTTGCAGATGCGTCAAAATGTGCTTACATAAGGGAAAGGGTTAAGCATCCACCTGCCTTTAACACAAAATAATTGATTACTTTAGTAACCGTTATAGAGAGGTTTTACTGTAAATAAATCCATTAGCACACAGAGCAGAGGCTGTTCAGACAGCTCAAACAGGAGCTGTCTGATATGGGTATGGCAAAAAAGGCGTTTCTATAAAGATTAAAATTCTGTGACCATTCTGTAGTCAGTAGTCACATCATTAGATCTGATGGAGAAATAAGGAGACTTTGCATTTGCAATCGACTTTATGAATATTAATTAGCAAATGTTTATAATGCCATATGTACAAAGCAAATATTGTTTAGACATGTCAAACACTGTAGAATCAGAAATCTAAATCTTTTTTCATATGGGAACAGAGCAGACCTCCGTTTTGAAACGCATAAACAGTATTGTAGTATTTACTCGAACCTTATCCCGGCCGAAAACATTGTCTACTCGAAGGCTAATACGTTGGGGGTTTTTTCATTTACATCTGAATCCTTAATGCATTAACGCATTCCATCATATTGACGACTTTTGACGACTCTGTAAAAGTCACTTTGTGAAACAATTGTGATAAATAGAGCATTTTGCTCCTATAGGAGCAAATGCTCTATTTATCACAATGGTTTCAAACTAAAATGTTCTAAAATTTTCCTTTTCTCTAGTTAATGCTCCTTTTCGGTAGATTTATTCAAAGAGGATGGTTCTAAAAATAGACTATGATGTAATGGGTTAAGGAAGTCGTTGTCTAAACGACAAATAGCTTGGATCCTGATGGGAGGAGTTACTCGGTGTCTCACCTTGACCCCAGCTGTTTGTAAAGGTCACCAGGTCGTGTTTGGCAAGATATTAGTTAACCCTTTCCTCCATAAATACTCCTTTCTACGCCTCTGTAATAGTCACTTCTTGAAACCATTGTGATAAATAGAGCATTTGCTCCTTAGGAGCAAATGCTCTATTTATCACAATGGTTTCAAAACTGCAAAATTCTAAAAAGTTTCCTTTTTCTCTAGTTAATGCTCCTTTTCGGTAGATTTATTCATAGAGGTTGGATCTAAAAATAGCCTATGAGGTAATGAGTTAAGGGTGTTAGATACCCCTGTAGTCGTTTTCCGATTTAGCATTTAAATCAATGGTGCCCAATGTCTCTTAAAACGGACATAGATAAACAGTGTAGACCCAAATCAAAGAGCTCCTAAACCAATCTATGTCAATGGATTATACCAGAATATATAGCTATTTTGCATTGTCCCCTCAACGAGAAAATTGGATGAGCTCCAAAAAGGGATCTGGGCGGTGTTTCCTGAAATAACATAGGATTTATGCCTTGTACTTTACAGGAGCTTTCTGCACTTGTTCTCGCCCAGTTTTAACCATTCGCTTGCTATTCACGTCAATATACCTACCTGTAAATAGTGAATACCCAGATGAGACAGCTCCTGCAGGAGCTGTCTCATCAGGGTCTGCACTATTTGCAAGTTGATTATGCAACCGTGCACTCCACAGCAGTGATTGCACAGCGAAATACTTGTACACAGTGAAGATATATGTAATTATACAACAGGGCATGGGTAAAGAAGGAGAAATGTATTTCAAAAATTCAGCAAGAGAAGGGTTAAGCCGCGAGCAGATCCGAATACCTTCATATTTATTTCCCGAGAGGTCATCTTTAACAGGTTCTATTGCGTTACATACAGAGTAGAACTCCTCTAATGCGACCACTTATTAAATGCATATACAATAAAAACCTCTCTATAACGGCCACTAAAGTGTGTTAAATAAATTGTATTTAGGGCAGGTGCCTGCCTTTAACACAAAATAGATGATGTAATTTAGTGGTCGTTATAGAGAGGTTTTACTGTAGGTGATTATTTTTAAAGCAGTACGTTACTTGTTCAATGCAGGATGAAAGTAATTCAAAAGGCGTTAGCTGTCTCCATAAATGTCATCATGCATTAAGCTATCATCTTTCTTTAAGAACCAGAATTACAGTAAAACCTCTCTATAACGGCCACTAAATTACATCAAGCGTTGTGTTAAAGACAGGTGGCTACTTAAAGCAAGGTGAACGTAAAACAGAACGCTCCTATAGGAACGTTCTGTTTTACTTTCACCTTGCTTTAAGCAGCCACCTGCCCTAAATACCAACTAATTAACACAATTAAGTGGCCGTTATAGAGAGGGTTTTACTGTATACCTTTTTTGGGAGATCACTTTAGAGAGGGTTTACTGCACAGTCAGTTTATTACTCTGAATTCTACAGTGCATCCTGACTATCGTACAATGGTTCACTCTGGCAACACTGCACCGTCGGGGAATGTAGTGTCCACTGCGGCATCTGCTACACTGTTAAAACTCTCAGCTATACTCAAGACGACACCAAGGCCCACAACGCCAGCTGTAACAACGGCTAAACCATCAACAACAGTCAAGACAACTACACAGGTGCCGCCATCTACATCGACACAAAGTAAGCAAAAACTAACACATTTTGCATTCCATTTCTGTAAAATATTTAATTGGTTTCCGTTTGGAAAGGCCAGTTGAGCTCGCAAAGGACAGTACATTGTTAATAAGATGGTCTACGTAATGTAACGTTTTGCCTTTTATTATATATTAAATCTCCACACCCAGTGTTCTGAATTAAGCTTAAGAATGCTTGGGAAAATTCGTCAAATGAAAACATCTTCTAATCCAGATTTTGAAGCTGTCTTTATTTTCCCATTTGTTTTCAGGAAGTAATAAGAGTATTATCCTCCCAATTTGACCTGAGACTCGTGCATATTCCGTGTATTATCGTCGGTAATCTTCGGATAAATTTCCGAAGGAATAAGAATGCGCTATAAGAATAAAACCCTCGTGGAACATGAATATTACCGGTTTTCGTTTGCTATTTTTTTTGTCACAGATTATACCGAACAATCCCGATAAACACGCCGAAACTTAATCGAGTCTCAGGTCAAATTGGGAAAATAATATATACTTGTTGGTTTGTTTGTATTGGAGTTTTCCGTCGTGTTATAAGTATTTCAGTCAAATCGCCACGTACAACTAATCACAGGTTGAGAAAGATCCCAGAGGTTCTTCTGTGCACGGAACAAGTTGTATGGTTCCATACACAGTCGAAACCCCGGTTAGAACCACCGACCTACCACAAGCCAACAGGAAAACTGATGAGACGCCGAGTTAATCATGCCGAAAAGAAATAGCGGTTACCGCTTTACTCCATGTAAACACCTTTAACGCATTTGAAAACAGAGAAGACCCAAATAGGACGGTTCCTGCAAAGACCGTCTGATCAGGATCTGCTCCGTTTGCATTGTTAAATAATATTGATCAACAGTTTCCATCTTGACCAAAATATTATATGTGCATATATTACATGTATTATGAAAATGCACCCAATTACAAGTTGTATTTTTTATGAATAGTCCTGCAGATGATGGAATAAAGATGTTGTACTATACAAGTTATGTAATGAGAACTTCCGATTTGCGTTACAGAATTTATTTGCAAGAAAGTGCAAAGTGTCATAGCTGTGGCAAGACATGAAAACCTTACAAGTCAGGAGTCCAATAAATGCGATGAAGCGGTTGGTGGTTCCAACGAAGACATGGTTTTGTCCTTGTGTAACGTGTCTAACCCGAGTACTTGGCACCGAGGACCAAAGGTTTGGACTGTGTTTGATTAACACTTTAACTGACGAATAATAATGTGATAAGTATAATGACATCATGACGATGGAATATAACCTGATCAGACAGATAAAGGCATTTCTATCAATGCATACAAAATCAAACAACATTGTACTCTCTCTGCGTTTATCAGACAGTAAAGGCATTTCTATCAATGCATACAAAATCAAACAACATTGTACTCTCCCTACGCTGATCAGACAGATAAAGGCATTTCTATTGATCAATGTATACAAAAACATTGAATATTGTAATGTCTCTAAAACTACTACTTAAAAATAACTTTTGCGTCTTTAATACATATGTGTTGCTTGACCCACTCAAGTTCAGTATCCGTTAAAAAGCGCATACGCCAACAGTGTTGACCCAAATCAGAGGGCTCTTGAAGGAATCCTCTTATCAGAATCTGTACTGTTTACTGTATCAATCCATGTCAATTTGTTTACCAGCAATATTTGCATTGTTTGGTATGCCTTCTCAACATGAAAATGGATTGCTTCCTTAACCCTTCGCTTTCTGTTCACGTCAAAATACCTACCTGTAAATAGTGAATACCCAGATGAGACAGCCGGGGGTATGTAGGATGAATAGGGGTCTCGGCTATCGCCTCGCCCCCTATTCATCCTACAGACCCCTATATTTCCGTAGTGGGTCAGTGACAAACCCAATAACTAATATTACACTCCCTGTTACGCGTGATGGATGCATGTCCTCACTTTCTCCTTTACAATCTCTGTTATAGGTTATGGACCCATGTCCTCACATTACCCTTAACACACCCTGTTATATGTCATGGACCCATGTTCTCACATTCTCCTTAGCACTCTCTGATATAGATTATGGACCATGTCCTCGCATTCCCCTTAACGTTGTATGTTTTAGGTTATGTACACATGTCCTCACATTTCCCTTCACACTCTATAATAGGTTTTGAACGCATGTCCTCATATTACCCTTTACACTGTCTGTTATAGGTTACGATCGCATGTCCCCACCCATTACACGCTCTGTTATAGGAAATGGACGTATGTCCTCACATTACTCTTTACACTCTGTAATAAAATATGAGCGCATGTTCTCACATTACCCTTTACACTCTGTAATTATGTTATGAACGCATGCCCTCACTTTCCCTTTACACTCTCTGTTATATGTTATGAGCGCATGTCCTCACATTACCTTTTCCATTCTCTGTTATAGGTTATGGACACATGCCCTCACACTCCACTATATACTCCCGTTGCCACTTTCTACCCGAATGGGCAGGGCACATACAAACCCAAAGGAGCCCAGTCCGGGATATTCGTTGGCTGTCTGGCCAGTGGATTTAGGGTATGTGTGAGGTTAAATTGTATTTCTAAATCGTTAGTCTGCTGAAAAAAGCTACTACAATATTTATTTACTTTGGATTCATTTGGGAAACTATTGAGCCAGTGTCAGACAGCATCGACTATTGAACCAGTGTCAGATAGCATCGACTATTGAGCCAGTGTCAGACAGCATCGACTATTGAACCAGTGTCAGACATCATTGACTAATGAGCCAGTGTCAGACAGCATCGACTATTGAACCAGTGTCAGACAGCATCGACTATTGAACCAGTGTCAGACAGCATCGACTATTGAACCAGTGTCAGACAGCATCGACTATTGAGCCAGTGTCAGACAGCATCGACTATTGAGTCAGTGTCAGACAGCATCGACTATTGAGCCAGTGTCAGACAGCATAGACCACTGAGCCAGTGTCAGACAGCATCGACTATTGAGCCAGTGTCAGACAGCATCGACTATTGAGCCAGTGCCATACAGCATCGACTATCGACTATTGAGCCAGTGCCAGACAGCATCGACTATTGAGCCAGTGCCAGACAGCATCGACTATTGAGCCAGTGCCAGACAACATCGATCCTGATAAGACGCCGAGTAACATGAAAATGCGAGTCCGGCCGTGGTTAGCGGGATATGGTTGAAATATATCGAATATGAACTAGGTTAGATCCTGGTGAGATTCCGAATTATCGACCTCTAATCTTGATCAAATCAGTTTACAAGCGTCAGTCAGGTCGCTGTTAACAGGAGAATGGTTAACATTTACATTACAATTTGGTTATATCTTGAATACTATGTATTATCATGTGTTTAACCCTTTCCCTCATATAAACGTGTTTTCACGCACCTGCAAACAGAGCAGACCCAGATCAGACGGCTCCTAGAGTAGCCGTCTGATCAGGGTCTGCTCTGTTTGCTAATGGAATTTGATAGATCTGTTTCTTTTGTTCCTAACATGGCTACAATGTTCCACCTTCCACATTTCATTATAACTATTTTTGCCATGAATATTCAGTAGGTATTGAAATTTGTAATAAACATAGAACAGGGAAAGGGTTAATAGATAAACAAAAAGCTTTGAGGCTTGACGGTACAGTAGAACCCCTCTAATGCGACCACTTAATGAACAAACATGGCTGTCTTTATAAGCAGGTGGTTGCTTAATGCAGGACAAAAGTAATGCAGAAAGCTCATATTGGAGCTTTCTGCATTACTTTTGTACTACATTAAGCTACCACCTGTACCTACCTCTAGAAATTATACCTGTTTGGGTGGTCGCATTAGAGGGGTTTTACTGTATTTCCAAAGGTCATAACTCAGAGGTCGTGGTACCTCTATACATGTACCTATACCTTTAATATGACTTACAAAATAGAACACATAATTTTTGAAACTCTTGAACCCAGTACTGTTTGAATACACGTTGTAATGACTTTACGCCTTTGCAAACTGCGTAGGCCTAGACCGACGGCTCCTTTGAGCAGTCTGGCCAGCAATGTATACATGTATATTTATTCTATGGGGTTTACTACCAAAACTTTATTTCGTACATGGATATTCAATGAGTTAATGATTAAAACGACAGTTACAATTTGTATATAGAGATAATGCCTCTTCTTAAATTGGCACGAGTTGTTTCATCATCGTACCTATATCATCACGTGATCCACAGATTGACTTAACCTTTTACTAATTAAGATTTGTTACACTTTGAACATCTGTAAACCCCAACAAGAGAGACTGTCAAACAATGTCTAATTTTGGGGTATTAAAGACCATAGGAGGCTTAACCCATTACCTCATAGGCTATTTTTAGGTAAACCTCTTTGAATAAATCTACCGAAAAGGGGCATTAACTAGAGAAAAGGCAGAATTTTGTAGTTTGAAACCATTGTGATAAATAGAGCATTTGCTCCTATAGTCTCTTCCTGAAACCATTGTGATATGGAGCAAATGCTCTATTTATCACAATGGTTTCAAAACTACACGATTCTAAAAGTTTCCTTTTCTCTTAGTAAATGTTCCTGTCCGGTAGATTTATTCAAAGAGGTTGGATCTAAAATAGCCTATCACGGAATGTGTTAAGCAACCAACTGTTTGTAAAGAAACCTTTGTTTAATGATAAGGTAGTCTTTTTAGAGGGATTTCCCTCTATTGTTATAGAAAAATATTACATTTGCTTTCAGTTGATGGTGCAACATTGCCACAGTTACGCAGTCATAGAACATATTGAAGTGGGAGGGATGTTTACCCAAGATCCCGAATACTACTTTGTAATTGTCTGATGGAGTAATACAGCGGAATATTTTAATCAAGTGACGTCATTTCCGGTGTTAATTTTCGCTCTTCATCGAACACAGCGACCATCATTTGTGCTTGGCTACTGTAATTCCAACAAGCTTGGAAAAGTGACGGTTTAGATTGCACCAGTTTGTTTAGAAGATGATACGCTGAAATAGAGTGCTGGATGCTATAACATTTGCAATATTTTTAAGTTTTATAATGCAATTATAAGTTGTTGCTTACACCAAGCCGATGAATCTCTGTTTACACTTGTGTTGCTTGCGACGCCAAACAAAGGCTTCCTTTTGAATCTCCTATTGACATTTGTTTAACCCATTCCCACCCACATAGGCTATTTTTAGATCCAGCCACTTTGAATAAATCTGCCGAAAAGGAGCATTAACTAGAGAAAAGGAAAATTTTAGAATTTTGTAGTTTGAAACCATTGTGATAAATAGAGCATTTGCTCCTATTATTAATCTATAATGACTATATAAACTGAATACAGGCTCTGTGTTCACGCTCTCGCTGTCACGAAGCCTCATTGTTTAATATTCTGCAAACAGAGTTGACCAAGATCAGCTGCAGCGTCATCGACGGGGCATCTGGTCAGGGTTTACGATCTGTGCCACTCACCAGAATGTGTAGTAATTATGTCTTTATTCTTGCATACAGTTGTTAACCCATTCCTCCATAGGCTATTATTAGACCCAGCCTCTTTGAATGAATCTACCCAAAAGGAGCATTTACTAGAGAAAAGTAAAATTTTAGAATTTTGTAGTTTGAAACCATTGTGATAAATAAAGCATTTGCTCCTATAGGAGCAAATGCTCTATTTATCACAATGGTTTCAAGAAGTGGTTATTACAGAGGCGTAGAAAGGCGTTAAGGCGGAGGAAAGGGTTAACCATGATTAAATACCCATCAAATGTTAGAAATCCGATCTGGGTGAATACTGTGTGTATCACAATTAGACCCATATTTTCAGAGAGCGTCTAATAAGTGAATGCATAAATTTATATCATGTAACCTTGTGGATTACTTGTAAGTCATGCAGTATAGTTTCAGATTAGAGGAGTCAGGCTCGAGTCCTTTGATCAGTGTTTGCATTGTCTTCCGTATTGACAGGGATCAAGTCAAGTCAAGTCAAGATAAATCTGTATCATTACAGGGGTGAAAGATATATTTAACTGCATTACGTTTAAGTTCACATGTCGTCAGTGCTTACCAAGTAGTCATTTTTCTGCAGATTTTTTGTCAAATAGTTTATAAAGTGGCCCTTTGGTAATTTTGTGAAACAAATTTGTTACATTTTGCTAGTATGGCAAGATTTAAGAAGTACAAATGCTTCTAGATTCAAATACAGTAAAACTTCGATTATTCGAACACTAAAATACGTATTATTATCGATCTTTAAGACAGGTGGCAACTTAATGCATGGTGAAAGTCATGCAGAAAGCTCCTCTAGGAACTTTCTGCATGACTTTCACCATGCATTAAGAAGCCACCTGCCTAAAAGGGTCTAAATTCTTCTATAACGAAAATTCGAATAATCGAGGTTTTACTGTATCATGAAGCGTCTGTATTTGCAAGTCAGGCAGTGGCTGTAAGACTGTGGTGTCATGTGATGAGTGCAATAATTCCCGATTCAGTATTGTTGATTTCCATGTCTCTTGTAATTCTATTTTAACCCTTTCCCTCAAATAAATGCCTTTTCATGCATTTGCAAACAGAGAAGACCCAGACCAGATGACACCCAGATGAGCCGTCTGATCAGGATCTGCTCTGTTTTGTTGATGGAATTTGATATATCATTTTCTTTTGCTTCTTAATTGGCTTAAATGTTCCGCCTTCTGTATTTCATTTATTCTTCATGACTGTTTTGTCCCAGAATGTTCAGTGGGTATTGATATTTAGACTACACATATATAACATGGAAAGGGTTAAATGACATGGGTACCTTTTTATTTGTGTATTATATCATATGAGTAGGAAAAGTGCTGTATCTTTGAAAAGGCTTTAACCCTTTGCTTGCTGAATTTTAAAATACATTTCTCCTTCTTTACCCATGCCCTGTTGTATAATTACATATATCTTCACTGTGTAATCACTGCTGTGGAGTGCACTGGTTGCACAATCAATTTGTAAATAGTGCAGACCCTGATGAGACAGCTCCTGCAGGAGCTGTCTCATCTGGGTCTTCACTATTTACAGGTACGTATATTGACGGGAATAGCAAGCGAAGGGTTAAAATCCATACTGTAACTGGGGAACGTTTCCTGTTAGATCCACGTGGTCATTTGGCAGAGGTAGTCTCCCATTACAGTTATTTTACTATTCGTTATGCCTTCCGAGTGCTTTCTAGGTGGAGCTCTCTTGGAAACCAAGGGTGACATTTTCAGGGGGATATGCCTAAAAAGTATAAGAGTATCTCGACAGATAAAATGCTGTTCAGGGCTTTCCTTTGGATTTATTTGTCTTTACTTGAAAGTACAATAAAAACCTCTCTATAACGACCACTATATTACATCAAGTATTTTATGTTAAAGGCTGGTGACTGCTTAATGCAAGGTGAAAGTAAAACAGAACGCTCTTATAAGAGCGTTCTGTTTTAATTGCACCTTGCTTTAAGCAAGCCACCTGCCCTAACTACCAATTAATTAGCACAATTTAGTGGCCGTTAAAGAGAGGTTTTACTGTAATTAATATTTCTTTGTGAATGGGATGAGTTAAGTGAAGATAGTCTCTTATAACTCTATTTAAGCGTGGCAGTGTACAGCTTTTATTGTCTGTTTTTGCTGTAATAATTTGTTACGTTGTATACTGAAGAGAAATAAATAAATAAATAGCACGTTAATCGTTTACTCAATGAATGCCAATGCATATTAATTAGGTTTTGTTTTTAAAAACAAAAATGTATACGAACACAGTAAATGTTTGGCATGACTGAATCTATAATATCCGATAGGAAAACAGAGTAGACCCTGATCAGACGGCTCCTAGTATTACGGGAGATGTATGATCTGACCTTACTCTATTTGCAAAGGCCTTAAAATGTGCATTTATGGTGTAAAGGGTTAATGGCAGTTTTGAGTTAACCCTTTACCTGATGAATATCCATGCAGAGGTCATGAATATTAATAAGATTATTTTTATATGGCATATGAATACAGGATATTTTCCTGAGGCCGAAGCTGTAGAATCAGATCTATATTACGACAATTATTATATATTTGTTTTATCTGATTGTCCATGGTAAAAAACCTCTTGTTCACATTGCTGTTTTAAAAGTTAAGCGAAATAATAGACATAGAGTCAATATTTTATACGTGAATATTCATGAGGTAATGTTTAAAACGACCACTAAATGAATAAGCATGGTTACAAAGAATATATCTCTATAGTTGTACTGTGATACCAATCCTTGTCAACTGCTGCATATCATTTTATAACTGTATTAACCCTTCGCTTGCTATTCACGTCAATATACATACCTGTAAATAGTGTAGACTCAGATGAGACAGCTCCTGCAGGAGCTGTCTCATCAGGGTCTGCAACTATTTACAAAATGATTATGCAACCAGTGCACTCCACAGTAGTGATTGCACAGCGAAATACTTGTACACAGTGAAGATATATGTAAATATACAACAGGGCATGGGTAAAGAAGGAGAAATGTATTTTAAAATTTAGCAAGAGAAGGGTTAAGGCGAAAAAAACGTTGTTTGACTCAGTAATAGAGATATTTAACCAACTCCATGCGTTCAGCTTTTAATAGCATATAAGACTAACACTATTTTACAATTATTCTATACACTGACAAAACTGATAATGAAACATAATTATCTAAATATGGTCACTACTGCCAGCGTTTGATTTAACCATTTCCATTCTGAAATCGCATTTTGACGCATCTGCAAAGAGAGTAGACCAAGATCAGACGGCTCCTATAGGAGCCGTCTGATCAGGGTCTGCTCTGTTTGCTTATGGTATAATAAAGATCTGATTCTACAGCTTCTCTCTGAGGCAAAATGTGCTGTGTTCATATACCATTATAGAAAATATTCTTATTAATATTCATGACGTCATTATTTCCTACATGAATATTCATCAGGGAAAGAGTTAACTCTAATTTCACTGCAAAAAGCTCAACTTGGATCTGAGGCAATTATGACTAGTTCCGATTCTTTGTAGCCTTTGGAAACTACTGACCAAGACTATTGGCATTTATACGCATTTAACCCATTGCCCCATAGGCTATTTTTAGATCCAACCACTGTGAATAAATCTACCGAAAAGGAGCATTAACAAGAGAAATAGAAATTTTCAGAATTTTGTAGTTTGAAACCATTGTGATAAATAGAGCATTTGCTCCTATAGGATCAAATGCTCTATTTATCACAATGGTTTCAACGGGTGACTTTTTCAGAGGCGTCAAAATGCGCCTCTGTAAACAGAGAATGGGTTACGAAACTATTGAGACGCCTGATTACTCGACATATCGTCTTGGTCCAAGCTGTTTGCAAAACGAGTCATGACGCAGATAAGGATTATAATGATTCATATAAGAAGAGTTCTAAGCTTGACGTTCGTTTTAAATTGTACTAGACATCTACCTCTGACCATGGTCATTGTGTCCCTGTAACCTCGCCGTCTCACCAGTGTCCAAACCATTTGATACAGTGCTCCCTCTCTACAACGACACCATTTGGGATACGAATATTGTGCGTGTTGTTCAGAGGGAGTTGTTATAGGGAGGGAAAATCAAACATAATTAGCTTGTTTGCAGATCCCCAGATATGGTGTATTTCGAGAACTAAAACCGTTATGCCTCAATCAAACCCTATGTTGTAACCACTCTTTAGAATCGTCACAAAGTGGCGATTCTAAAGAGTGGTCACAACATATATAGGGTTTGGTGGAGGCATAAAGAAAGTACGATGGAAAAAGGTTGTTTCTAGAGCATTGTTGTTTCGGAAACAGTGACATGCGTTGTTGTAAGGTGGGAATCGTTATTGAGAGGGCCGTTTAGGGAGGGGCACTGTACTTCAGCATTTTCTCAAAAACGTAAATGAGTCGCAAAGTAAAATCGTTTGCTCCTGATCAGAGTTTGAACATCTCAGTTTCTTTTCTAAGCAGAATAATGATATAAACAACTTGACATACATTGTACCTGCGATTTCTATACACCTGTTCTGCTAGCTTATGGAATAATATAAATCTTATAAATGCTAAAGTCTCTACATTGGGAAAACGTTTATGTGTTAATATGCCATATAACCCTGTCCCTTATGTAAGCGCATTTTGACGCATCTGTAAACAGAGCAGACCCAGATCAGACGGATCCGTCTGATCAGGCTCTGTTTTGTTTGCTTATGGTGTGATCTGATTCTACACCTTCTGCCTTAGCCGAAATGTCCTGTGTTCATATGCCATTATAAAAAAATATTAATAATCATGACGTCATTATTTCCTACACGAATATCCATCAGGGAAAGGGTTAAGAAGTAAGCAGGTTCCGCGTTTAATCACATATAAGTAGAACAAAAAGACTTTCGAAACATTACAATTATACTCAAAGTTCAGTGACCATAGAGATCAATGTCGCTCCCCCAAAATAGATGGAATAATAATGTACCGGCCTTGTTCGTTCGTCTGTAAAGTTCGTCTGTTCGACCGGCTTTCCATTCCAAACACAAACGTAGTTTTGCACTCTATAGGAATGTTTGCTTGTGCATGGAAATAATGCGCACTCATGCCTACCAGAGTTACGGCCCTTGATAAGGAACGGGACTGTATTAACATTCTGCGGGATCTTCCCAGATCTTAACCCTTCGCTTGCTATTCACGTCAATAAACCTACCTGTAAATAGTGAAGAACCAGATGAGATAGCTCCTGCAGGAGCTGTCTCACCAGGGTCTGCACTAAGTCTATTTACAAGTTGATTGTGCAACCAGTGCACTCCACAGCGAAATACTTGTACACAGTAAAGATATACAATAGGGCATGGGTAAAGAAGGAGAAATGATTATTAAAATTCAGCAAGAGAAGGGTTAAGTTTAAATAGTACAGTAGAACCATCTTAAGCGGCCATCAAAAGGATGTTCAATTCTGGGTATGTAAGGCAAGTGGGAGCTTGCAGGTCAAATGTAATACAGAGGTTCCTGTATGAGCTTTCTGTATTGTTGATCTAAATTAAGCAACCACCTGCCTTTTTAGACTCATGCGTTCAATAAAACAAATGACCGCTTACTGCATACTGCATTGTATAATTATGTACTATATAATAACAAGGTTTCCAACTAGCAGAACGGATAGCCGTGTACCACGAATACAATATGACTGTAACTCTTACAATTTAAATGATAATTTCGTAATTCTTTCGGCTATTGAAAGCCAATATATGTTTCTATCAAATGAATATAATCTTATAACGGTAACTTATGAACAAGTATCAATCCAACAATGATTTTCTCAAAATTTCGCGTGGTTTCTTTTTGGTCATTGACAAACGTTTGTTCACCCAGGTTTCACTATATCACAGCAATAACCTGGCAATTTGCAGTTAAAAATGGCGTGGTTCAATAAACCGAATCAATTCTATCGCCCACCTCCAATTTTTTAGTGCCCAGCATCCAAATAATGGTGTAAAACGGGCGAGTTTTGCCGGTTAGCTTCAAATCGTCGAGGAAGGAGCCATTGTACTTGACGTCACGGATTTCCCAACTTTTCCATCGCTCATCCAATGAAATGGCTCCATTCAAATTTGTTGCAAAATGGCACCATCCGAAATAGAAACATAACGACAGACGGAAAGGCCACTGTTGCTAGTTGCTTACTTATTTAGAGGACAAAACAAATGGAGATTGGTGATATAATTGGGTTGTTTTATTGAACCACGCCATATTTTGAACTGAAAATCGTTAGGTTATGGCTGTGATATAGTGAGACCGGGGTGAACGAACGTTTGTCAATGACCCAGAAAACAGGTGAAATTTTGAGAAAATCATTGTTGGTTTGATAATTGTGCATAAGTTACCGTCAGAAGATTATATTTATTTGATAGTAGACTATATTGGCTTTCAATAGCCGAAATAATTAAGAAATTATCATTTAAATTGCAAGAGTTACATTCATATTTGTACTTGTGATTCTCATAATTTAGTTTAAACATATTTATTTCAGAAACGTGCATGTAAACAAAATCAGTGTACATTACAGAAAAAGGATTGAAACGAAAGACTATTAGTCTCATCATACCGTTAATATAGGCGGGAATATTAAAGATAACATAATTTGAGTAATAAGCTGTTGGCCCACTAAGTCAAGACATAAAATGAAAAAAGGAAAACAAAAGTAAATGAAATACATATAAACAAACCCCAAAATACAAAAACAAAGAGCCGAAACATGCGCATACGTATATTGCACACATGAGAGCGTATTGGGTGGGGCGGACGGAGATCAATGTGGAGACAAAGTTATGAGACAAATTATAAAGTAGTATCAACAGTGTTTTAGTACACGCAAGTAAGTCAGTTATGGAATAATGTACAACTGGACTGCTTCGAACATAGGGGTCCATCTCCAAACAAAATCTTATTCAAGGAAACCGCAGAATACAGAGAGAAGGATTCTCTTAAGCGTGTCCTACTGTCGGTATAAAGCGGACAGACAAAAACAACGTTATAAGCATTATCGACATCGCCGCAACTGCAGAGGGGCGAGTCTACTATGCCTTTAAGGTAAAGGTCTTCATTTAGTGAACTACAGTTATTACGTAACTTTGTTTGACCTGAGCATATCTTTCACCTGTATAAAAATAGTTAGGCGTTTGCTTTAAATCACTGTTGATCTACATTATCTCATAGCCAAACAGAGCAGACCCTGGTCGGACGGCTCCTTGAGGAGCCGTCTGATCTGGGTCTACTCTGTTTGCAAAGGCCTTAAAATGTATATATGGAGTAAAGGGTTAACAAAATCTGTGATCTCAATTTTAGATCAATATAGATTTTTAGTTGGTGTTTTGTATGTTTTTTTCTTGTTTGCCTTTTTCCCCTTTATATTCTAAAACAAAAGTATACTATATTTGAATGATGTTTCAATATTCGTTTCTGTAAAATCTCGTTGCGTTGTTCCAGTACTTTTCACAGCTCTGTTGGTTTATAAAGTGTATATCAAAAGCTTAGCACAAAACCATTATACTTACATTCTGTAATACATGTATCTGTAAGCATTCGTACTACACTCAAATTGCATTCTTCTTTTATTCTGAAAGCAATGTTTACTTTTTTACTGTTTCCTTTAAAATTCACAGACAAAGTGTCAAACAATATGGATATTGATGAGAGACCGAGTTACTCAGCGTCTCATCTGGATCCAAACTGTTTGCACTGAATCGATGACGTATTGCTGTCGCTTTCGATATACCGTATCGTGGGCGATCCCTAATCTTCCCATTCTGGTTGTAACGTAGTCTGATTTTATAATTGTATTTCTTTGGCAGTTAAACTGCCTAGTGGCGTCAGCAACGCTTAAGCCGACTGCAAGCTGCACAAGTGCTTAATTCGTTCGTTTTCTTGAATGCTTGGTATCGTGTTTACGAGCGAAATTCAAAAGTGAACAATTATTTATTACTGCACTATCGATAAAGAGGTCGGTCGGGGCAATTCGGTTGCTATACATACTTTGTACGTGTAGCACTTTGGAACAGTTGCAGAATAGCCTGTCGTCAGTTTGAAGGTCGTCTATGCGTTTAAATATCAGGTAAACGGGTGCAATGTGTGAAAAGGTTATGCCCAATATAAAAGTGTACACGTTCTTTTGCTTGTCAGTATATACATTCTAAATCAATCGGAAGCATGAATTCCAAAACTTAGACATATTTTATTGTCTACTGGCTACTGCTTGGTCCATGCTAGTTCCGGGGACCCCACACTGTGTAAATGAGGTGACACCCTTGAAAATAGTTGCCTTTGTCAGTGAATTATTCATCTCCTAGCAACTGTTCACAATGAGTAGCTTTGACTACAGTGGTAATTTAGACATCACTATCTCCAAAGTGACATGATTTTTCACCACCTTCCACTAAAACATGCATCACATCCGTGATGTATGCATATATAAAATAAAACATTATTGAACAAATTGGGGAAGAGTTATATTATACTGTGAATGGGTTTAAGGTTAAACACAGAATGGAGACCTTGAACAGTTAAGGATCTCATGGTCAAGGGGGTTTAAAAAGGGCATTCTATACAGGTGTTAAAGACAAACGAACCTGACCAACTCAGGTGAGAATATTTACCTAGCAAGTCCCCCAAACTGTGAATATCTATTTATTGCAAACAGGCTGCAGCTGTGCAGGCTAAATATATAGTACATGTGATTAACTTTCAAATTGCCTAAAATGTTGCACACGTTTGTTGATGTCCCACTCCTCAAACAAGACTGCACGCAAACAATTGATGTAAGCAGGCGGATTCGGACGTCATCGCACGCTCCTGTCAAGGTTATCACAAAGACGTTCAACGGGGTTTAGATCTGGGCTTTTTGACGGCCAACCGTCAATGAAATCACCATTATGATATCGTGTAAATTGTAAGAAAACTGTTGACACAAGCGACGTGCGGCCTAGCGTTATCTTCCTGTAGTGTCGAAATTATATACAGATCACCTTAGAGCGATAATGAAAATATTTAAGTTTCAGTCACTAAACCAATGACTTGTAATATTGCGTAACATTTTGGAAAATAGAATTTCATGGTTGTATAACTAAGTAGGCGGTTGTGACTAATGTGTCTTCTGGGATACACTAGAACAAATAACGGAAGTCTAAAATGTTGAAGAAATATATACAATTGTATACCATCCTGCCATTTAAAAATTATAGGACTGCACCGCAGATTAACCGTTTCGCTGCCAATGCCGGATCTGTGATTACCTATGCAAACAGTTTGGATCCAGATGAGACGCCGAGTAACTCGGCGTCTCATCAGGATCCAAACTGTTTGTTACTGTTACTATGTTTTTGAAACAAAAATGTAGAAAATCAAAAGAATGAAAATTTGTAGCAGACGACAAAGTTAGCAGACGACCGAGTTTGGCAGCGAAAGGGTTAATATAGTGCATTGGGGGTTTGCAAATTGGAGTGGGGGAGGTGCAAATGAATCATATACTGCTATAAACCATTAACATAAATGAGTACAGTATCGACCCTGATTAGAAGGCTTCTCACAAGGATTTCGCTGATCCGGGTCAAGACTGTTTGCCAGGTCTCATCTATGGGATCGTTGGAATGCGTAATTCGTTGTTGCACCCGGTAATTAATATCATGATGCATTGTCATAGGAATATTTTATCACCCTGATGTAGACGTTATGATAATACTTTTTAGGTAGTATGTGCTTGACGTCTTGATACACTATTTAGGTAACGTGTATTTTACGTTTATGTAACGTATCATATTACCGCCGTGACGCCGCGCTTCGCTGTTGTATCAAAGTACTCTTTTGACATCATGGTACGCTGCTGTACCATATTGAAGCGATGTCATGCTGTTGGACCATGTAATTGACGTGATGCTATTACCAAATGACACCATGGCATGCTGCTGTACGCTATTGACGCCATGATACGATGCTGTACAATATTGACGTCATGGTTAGTTGGTGTACCCTATTAATGCTAAGTACTCTGTTGTACCTTATTGACGCTATGATACGCAGATACACCCTATTGACGTGATGATTTGGTATTGCACAATGTTGACGCCATGGTATACTGTTGCACCGTATTGACTCTATGGTACGCTGCTATACTCTATTGACATCATTATACGCTCTTGCACTCTATTGCCATCATGATAAGGTACTGTACCAAATTGACGCCATGGTACTTGTTGTACCCTACTGACCCCCTGGTATGTTGGTGTACCCAATTGATGGCATATCACGCTGTTGTTCCGATGTTGACGCCAGGGTATGGTGTTGGATATTATTGACGCCATCATAGGCTGTGGAACCCTGCAGCATCATGTTACGTGGGTGTACCATATTGTTGCCATGTTTTGGTGTCGGCTCATTGGTTTTTCCTCCTTTTGAATTAATGTTTAAATGTACTCCATTGGAATGGATCGGCCATGGGTGTCCCGTATTGGCTCTGTAATAAACACTAACCACGCATTGTGAAGAAGATAGAGATATGTAATAAACGCATGTCGCACATATGACTATATACTAGGTGTCTCCCTTGCAAGAAAAACACGATTAATAACAAACTGAAGTATAGAAATTCGTTAAACAGAACAGAATATAAACTCAACAAAAATATCTAAGGGTAAGTGGTACTTTTCTCATAGGGTTTATGCAATGACCCTACAAGTACAAAAATGAGTCATGCAGTAAAGCATCCTGTATTTTCCATATACATAAATGAATTTCGACAAAATTTACAGGAAGTATTGTCAAAATGCCACACTACAGATTCCAGTGAGATTGAGTTATGCAAATGTCCTATAGGTATCTATGGAATGAAAAAACGAAAATTGAGTATTTCTGAAAAAAATTATTTAACTCTTATCTAGAATACCAATAAACATGTATTTAGTATGTCAAACATTTTGGTAAACCTTTCCATGTTCCATTATTTCCAATATTGATATGATTTGCGATTTCCAAAGCAAGGAAAACTCCTGTTGAAAATAATGCATATTTTGGTGAAAAACATCGTTTAACATTTTTTCTCCACGGAGGTGCATATGACCCCCGCAGGTATAATTTTCATCTGCACCCATTATTTGAAACTCTAACAATAATTCCTGCAAAATTCATTGGGATTAAGCGACATTGGTGAAAGATACAAAGTACCCACGTGTGTAGTGAATACATTGGGCCATATGGGAAACTGACCAGTCACCCTTAAATTATTTTTTGAGTATATGTATGAGACTTATGTTTCGTTTGTTGCCAGATGCCCATCACACAATTATTTTCAATGGCAGATATAAAATGCGTAAAGTAAGCACTATTTGTAAGACAACTTCTTTAAATTTCCACCAAACCATGTGTTGTGACTACTCTTTAGAATCCTTTTGAAGAGGCGATTCCAAAGAGTAGGCACAGCATAATTATGATTTAGGTGGAGATATAGCGATTTTGATATTTGAATATAAACCTTTTTCTACGGCTCTGAATTACCAGCATTTACTGGTCACACTTTCTCAAGGATGTACCTCGCATTAGTTGGTGCTGTACTCCCTGTATTAACTAGCATGATAAGTAGAACCTGGTTTAAGCGGCCATCAAAAATGGTCTAAGTTTGGGTCTTTAACCTTTTCGGCGCCAATGTCGCCTGTTGGCGCCATTGAAAACAGTCCAGTCCCCGGTCCGATGAATTTCAGTACTTCTTGTTATGAAAATTGAATACCGCTTAAGCCGGGGGTAGGGGGCGTGAGCAGTGTTGCACTTTCAATTACTGTTCATGAACAGACTCAATAAAACCGAGTCTGCATTGTTCTCTTTTTGTGTTGCAATTTTTGCTCTCGGGGGGGGGGGGGGGGTGTCACCTCCTTTCAGAATTTATAATCTTCACAACAGCAGGTGTTAAGTGCTTGTGTGGTGGCCGTAAAACGTCGCCCCGTACTTCATTATCAGTGTTGTTATACCTTCTGATCCTTCGAGATCATGAATTTCAGTACTTCTTGTTCTGAAAATTGAATACCGCTTAAGCCGGTGCTAGGGGGCGTGAGCAGTGTTGCACTTTCAATTACTGTTCATGAACAGACTCAATAAAACCGAGTCTGCAATTTTCTCTTTTTGTGTTGCAATATTTGCTCTCGGGGATCACCTCCTTTCAGAATTTTACTAATATACCTTTATTATTTAATTTAGAATTATATTTAATATGAAAATATTATTGCAGACGACACTTTTAAATTTGGCGCCAAAAGAGATAAGGCAGTCAAATATAGCAGATAGCAGGTCAAAAGCAATACAGAAAACTGCCATAGGAGCTTTCTGCATTTACTATTGCCCTGTATTAAGCAATGGCTGGTTTGCTTTTTAAGACTCCTAAGTTCAATTAATGCATTACTGCTTAGGGCAGGTTTTACTGCAATCTACTAGTACATTGTGATAGTTCGGGTGAGTATTTCAGTTTCTATTCTATTTTTGGTTTTGATCATGAAAACAAATGGCGCATGCTGGCACTCTGATACGCTGTTATACCCTATTGACGTCCTGGTGTTCTATTGTGCATTTACAATATGATACCTTTTGCTACTTATTGACGCCATGATACGCTGTTGTACACTACTGACACTCTGATACGCTGTTGTACACTACTGACACTCTGATACGCTGTTGTACACTACTGACTCTGATACGCTGTTGTTCACTACTGACACTGATACGCTGTTGTACCTCACTGTCGCTATGCTTCGCTGTTATACTCTTTGATACGCTTTAGTACTCTAATGACGTCGGGATTCGCTGTTGAATTCTACTGATACGCTCTTGTATCCTATTGACGCCATGATACACTTTTGTACACTACTGACGCCATGATACACTTTTGTACACTACTGACGCCATGGTGCACTTTTGTACACTACTGACGCCATGATGCACTTTTGTACACTACTGACGCCATGATGCACTTTTGTACACTACTGACGCCATGATACGGTGGTGTACACTATTGACGCCATGATTCGCTGTTGTATCCTATTGACGTCATGATATACTGGTGTGCCTTATTGAGTTGTTGTACAATATTGACACCATGGCAAGCTGCTGTTTTCTTTTGGCTTCATGACACGCTATTGTATCATACTGGTGTCATATTACAATTAAGACACGCCTCATTTGGATTCAAAGTGTTTGCAGTCGTAATAAAAAATATCCAAACCATATAAAAAGAAAGTGGGTTATATATTTAAAATAATTCAAATATTCATATTAAGCGTAATGAAAATCAGATGACTCGCATAATCTGTCAGGTCATTGGTGGTGATACACCGACCTCTCCCCAACCACATGCCATTATCGGCTATTGGTGTCCTGCATTTGTTCTACAATAGACACTAACAACGCATTGTGAAAATATTGAGAGGTAATAAACGCATATCGTACAGCATACTTTATACTTGTTGTCTCCCTTGCAAAGAAAACAACAAACAAACAACATACTACAGTATAGCAACTCGTTAAACAAAACGGAATACATGTATATGTATGGAGGATAGCATGGGGTTCGAACACCTTAATGTATGGAAAAAATATAAATCCTCTCCGCTACCATCTGAGGTACAGACTTGTCGATACATTTAAAACTGCTGAACGATATTCAATCTGGTATAGCTGGATATACCATGCTCTCGTATAAATAATTCACGGAGACTGTCGAAGATATATACATGTACAGTGCTCCCTCCCTACAACGGCCCTCTCAATAACGATTCCCTCCTTACAACAACGCATGTCACTGTTTCCGAAACAACAAGGCTCCAGAAACAACGTTTGCTCATCGTATTTTCTTTATGCCTCAATCAAACCCTATGTTGTGACCACTTTTTAGAATCGTCACTTTGTGACGATTCTAAACAGTGGTCACAACATAGGGTTTGATTGAGGTATAACGGTTTTAGTTCTCGAAATATATCTTACCTGGGGATCTGCAAACAAGCTAATTATGTTTGATTTTCCCTCCCTATAACAACTCCCTCTGAACAACACATACGATATTCGTATCCCAAAGGGTGTCGTTGTAGGGAGGGAGCATTGTATAGAAATCAAGCGTAGTGTAAAATTAAAATACCTGTTGATCCTTACTGACGCCATCAATCGCTAATGTACGCTATTGATGCTATGATACGCTGATGTACCCTATTGACGCATTGAAACATTGCTGTACCCTATTGACGCAATGAAACATTGTTGTGCCCTATTGACGCAATGAAATATTGCTGTACCCTATTGACGTGACGTCGCCATGATACGCTGTTGCATCTTACTGACACTCTGATACGCTGTTGTACCTCACTGTTGCTATGCTACGCTGTTATACTCTATTGACGCCATGATCCGTTGTGGAAAAGGGGACGATTTTATTAAATTAATTAATGCTATTAAACACAAAACACAAAATTAAAACATATTGTAAGAAACCCACGTGTTCTGTGTTTTGTTTCCGTATGGTGATGATTCTCTTATCACATGAGTATTGTGTATTTCTCTGTCAGAATCGTCAAACATTGTTTGTTCGCATGGCTATACTTATCTAATACTACGAGTAGAGTGTATATCTATTTACATGTATCACATAATACGCCGCGTGGGAGTGCCAAAACAAGAGTGTTGTAAATCGCGGAAATGCACTCGTGCAATTTTTTTATGCAAATGAGCAGTAGGAACCCGACTGTACTACGCTGTAAACAATGGCCGAAAAGCCGCCATATATAGTCTGTTTCACTTTCTATGGCACTTTTAGGTTTATGTGATAAACATAATCTTACATTCGTGTTCATTACAAATTGTTTTCATGACACTCGTTTATTATAATGAATATTATACTCGCTAAAGCTCGTGTAATGTTATTAAAGTAAACTCGTTTAAAAACAAACCAATTTACAATGAACACTAATGTAAGATCCTCTATTTCAGAAGCGTTTCCCCCTATACATTTACCGGGTATACCTCTCGTATCATACCAGTAGTATGTTCATCTCTGTCAGAAGCGTGGTTCGTGTTTTTTCAGCGGCTATCTATCTATTTTCATTCTTGTTCTAGTTTTCCAATCAGGAACTATGTTACATTGTAATTTGCATATGACCCACTAGTATTTTGTAGTAAACTGTGATTTCATTAGTTAATACCTAGACTGGCATACAGCCCCTTCACATGGCCAAACTCGAAGTACAAAATCCAGATACAGTGAGCTAATGTGATGAAAATCCTGGGGTCATTCATACGACCTAGTAGTTATTTCAAAACACCATGCTTATGACAAGTTGGCTTCCTTCTAAAAGCAAGCCAATGAGAGATCTGCAGCAGTTTGTTTTTTTATCGAACAGTTGCTATATACAGGGGTCGTTTGACAAGGTTTTGGTCAAACTCCGGATCGTAAATTGGTTTCTATAAATAACTGTTGTGCATATCAAATAGTACGTGCGCTATAAATAGAACGAAGACGATGACTATCAAGCGCCACTGCCTGTGAGATATATATAGAGGATCTTACATGAGTGTTCTTGATTATTGGATTTATTAAATGAGTCTTTTTAAAACGATAAAAAACGAGCTTTAGCGAGTTTTTTATCGTTTTAAAAAGACGAATTTAATAAATCCAATAATCATGAACACGAATGCAAGATCCTATTTATAACATAACACACACAAATGTTATTTGCAGCCAATATTTCAGCAGTAACGTGGATTGTTATAAATTCTCCTTACATATAGAAATGATGAATGAAAGGTGTTATTAGGTTCGCTAGGTAACTGGGACAAAGTAGGTCCAAATTTTCAAACTTTATTTTTTACTTACTGTCATATCAACCAGGATCTAATTCAGACCTCTCTGGTATTCAATTTAACTGTGATAGTTTATGATACAAAAACATACAGAAACACGTCGAATAATTTTTGAGTTACAGTTTTGACATACATAGTTACGAACACGTCACATTATGACGTCATTGTACACACCCATGTGTCTATGTAAAGCGCGCCATTTACATGAAGACCTACACGTTATACAGTCGCCAACACGTCCGACACTCACTGTCAATGGGATTCGAAATGCGCCTTCGTTTTGGTATATTAAGCCCTTCATTAGTGTTGTATGTATACACATGGACATGGACATTTCCACCGAGAAAAAAAATCTCGATTCAAGTTCAGTGAAAATGTTTGAAATGGACAAAAGATTCAGTACGAACTGCTGCATAAAATGTGTTGGAACAGGAGGAAGATTTTCGCGATCAGCTGAGTTAGTGAGTATAGCATATTTGAAATATGTTTGTGCTGTGCTGGATTCAGATGACTATTGTTGTTGATTGATGAGATATTTGTATGAGTAGAAATCTGCATAAACAAAAGGACATGCGGTGAAGAAAATGCAAAGTTGAGGAGGCATTTTAATTTAAATGTAGAATTGATTGTATGGGTCAGAGTAGCTGGTAGGTCTTTTTTGGCATACATTTTGTATATGATTCCTGACAGCGATTACAATTTGTATTATTTTATCGAAATTAAGGCGCAAGTGCCAACAATCCTTTGCCATCTATCGTGACTCAATCGTGGACAGGTAGGTCGACCACCGTCCGCCAGTTTGTTTGTTTTGACAGCGCGTATGAATCGTTCGAATGTCATTCGGTCGTTCGAATGTTATTCACTAGTGATTATATGCCCATGATTATCAAAAAATAAATGATAGTGTTACGTCACGCTTAAGCCACGTGTTATGTTATAAAATGATTTAACATAAAGTTACGGGAAAGGATTTGTCTGACATACGGCGTCGGCCCCTGTGTGCGGTTACTTCTGGGTTGTTGCAAGTAGTTCTTTGGGGAAAAAAGTATTCTGGGTATTGGAATTTATCCAGTCAGCAAGCGTCTCTGGTGACGTAATAAAGGGGTGCGGATAAACCTAAGTTTCTTAGAATAGAATATATATTAGAACAGGTTTTATTTACCAACCACGGACCCTCTCGGGTTACAATTTAATACATACTAAAATATTCAGATTAACATAATTGACATGAAACTAAAGCATGAAACTAATATCTTAGGCAGATATTGGTAAATCACTTATAAACAACAATACATTTTGTTCATCTTGCTTTCTCGTGAAGATCTAACGCACTTCCAAGTGAGCCAGATCCTCCTGTTAGGTTTCCTCAGGTAGTATCTAGAAGGTTTATTAGGTTAGTGATAGTAGCCGTTTCTAAGGCATAATGATCCTTTAACAATGTAAGTATTTCAATTTTCTGTAAATATGTTGATGGAATAACGGAAACATCACCAATATAATTATACAAATACGAGAAAAGAAAAAAAAGAGAAAACAAGAGATGTCACAGTCACGTGACAAATGCCCCCCAAAATTGTACCCTGTGACCTTGACCTTTGATCCATGGACCAGGGAGTTCACACGTCGTCTTTGTGTGGTGAACATTTGTGCCTGGTTCCTTTGAAATCCATTGACATATAAACAAGTAATTATACCCTGTGACCTTGACCTTTGACATATGGACCAGGGAGCTGAACGCGACACATCGTCTTTGTCTGGTGAACATCTGTGCCAAGTTATATTGAAATCCATTGATAGATAAAGATGTTACAGACCGGACACGAAATTTGTGACAAAGTAATTGTATTCTGTGACCTTGACCTTTGACCCATGGACTAGGGTGTTGAAAGCGACACATTATCTTTGTCTGGTGACCATTTGTGCCAAATCATATTGAAATTCATTGATATATAAAGAAGTTACAGACCGGACACGAAATTTGTGACAAAGTAATAGTACCCTGTAACCTTGACCTATGACATATGGACCTGGGAGTTGAAAGCGACACATCGTCTTTGTGTGGTGAACATTTGTGCCAAGTTATATTGAAATCCATTGATAGATAAAGAAGTTACAGACCGGACACGAAATTTGTTACAAATTTATTTTACCCTGTGACCTTGACCTTTGACCCATGGACCTGGGAGTTGAACGCGACACATTGTCTTTGTGTGGTGAACATTTGTGCCAAGTTATATTGAAATACATTGATAGATAAAGAAGTTACAGGCCGGACACGATATTTGTTACAAAGTAATTGTACCCTGTGACCTTGACCTTTGACCAATCGACCTGAGAGTTGAACGCGACACATCGTCTTTGTGTGGTGAACATTTGTGCCAAGTTATTTTGAAATCCATCCACAGATAAAGAAGTTATAGAAGGGACACGAATTTGGGACGGACGGATGGAAGGACAGACGGACGGACAGACTGACAGACGGACGGACGGACAGACGGACAGACGGAAGGACGGACAATACGATTACTATATGCCCGCCTTTGGGGGCATACACATATTTTGGTAATAGGTGAATTTTGAACCCACGCCAGGTCATACAAAGGGTAAACTTGAACACTAGTACCAACGCCTTAGTCCATTCGAACACCGTGCCATCGATACAAACAGCTCTGATTTATCAGTTTTATTAACCTAATCCACCGCTGGAGAAACGTGATTTAATCAGAATCAAGTCGGGAAGCAAAGTTTAATGGATAAAAAGTACATGTTTCCTTTCTACTCGCATGATAATTAGATTAAGAAACTCTTAAAGGGATGGGAAATGGCATAGACTTAAATAATATGTTCAGTTCCATCGATGTATGAGTAGATAAGTCTAAAAATAGAAACTGAGCCGACCGTTACTCGAATTTTATACGGAATGCAAAAAAGATTGCACTTTGTTCTGGGATAAAATAAGCATGTCTATTTGAATTAAAGTATCGACATTATTTATTTTTTTCAAATTCAACCACGTTTTCTATAAATACTTTAATATTCAAACTCCTTATTGGTTAGTGATAGTTTGACTGCGTATTTTTATATAACCAATACTCGCGCATGCGAACATCCACGACTCGTCCCGTCCGGTAAACGGCGATATTCTTTTTACTATCCCAATTCCAAACTCCTTGAGATGAATTGTAAACCATCCCAGAATACGCCGACATCCAATTTCAACACTGTGGAGAGACGTGAGGGTCTCTCCAATAATTAGCTACTTCGCAACCCGAAATCCATGCAATCGATCCATATTAACCTAACCACAACAAATGTAATGCATTCTGTTATACAGACCTGTTCTATAAACTTCTCAGAGTTCAGTCAAAACGCCATATAATACAGAAAGTCATATTTACGCTTATATTTAGTATGGAAGTCTGTCGAAAGTTCCGTTCTAATAGATGCTAATGGAAAATTCCCCAGTAAATAAAAATAGACATATACGACAATAGTTAGCCAACACATTATTTAACGACTATATTGGTGAGGAATTGTTGGTTTCTTAACATTTCCTATATCCTTTGACTCTAATCACAATTTTGTTTTAGTTGCGAAGGGTAGATACAGCAAGAAACTTCAATTAAAGGAATGTCCTATAAATTACCAGCTGAACTTTGAAAAAAAAATCCATTGATCTGGCCTTTCTTTGAAATGGGAGACATTCTTATTTATTTGTTGGACATGCCTGATATGTCAAATAATTAAGATCAACAGTATTTAAAATTTTGAATCTCGTTTTATTTTTATAATATCTAGATATTAAGATATACAGTCTCATGGCGTCCATTTGGCTGTTGTAATTACAGACTCTGCAAAACAAAAACTACATTCTATATGCTTTAAAGTGTATTCAAAATGTTATCTTCATATCAGTATAAATATACGCGCTTCAAAATATGAATTAAGTCTTACGCGCAATGATTTATTCATAGTACTCCGAACCAAATGTGCCCTTCGCATGCTATGTCTCAACAACTAAAACAAAAACAACTCCATCACAAAAACATTATTTTTAATCACATGTCATAAGTATCTAAAGCATTGTAGTTACAGCAGTAGTTATTGTAGTTACAACAGTAGCTATTGTGGTTACAGCAGTAGTTATTGTAGTTACAGTAGTATATATTGTGGTTACAACAGTAGTTATTGTAGTTACAGCAGTAGTTATTGTAGTTACAGCAGTAATCATTGAAGTTACGCAGTAGTTATTGTAGTTACAGCAGTAGTTATTGTAGTTACAGTAGTAGTTATTGCAGTTTCGGCATTAGTTATTGTAGTTACGCAGTAGTTATTGTTAGTTACAGCAGTAGTTAGTGTAGTTACAACAGTAGTTAGTGTAGTTACAGCAGTATTTATTTCAATTACAGTAGTAGTTATTGTAGTTACGCCAGTGTTTCGCCAAGCTCTCGTTATGGCATTGTCTACTATACGTACGGACAGTATCGGTTGCTCTGGTTCTTTTGCGAGATGATTTTATATGACAAACAATGCAGACCTTGATCAGAGCGCTTCTGCAGGAGCCCTTTGATCTGAGTCTACACTGTTTGCAGATAAAAGCTGACTCGTTTCCAGCGTTCAAAAGGTTTACACAACCGTTAACCCACACTAGTCCTAAGATCCTATACAAAAGAAGTGTTAACCTAAAAGAGAAGCAGCTTTTTATATGCTTGCTTATTCTTCCCTTCTGTTTTCAAAAACACAACTGGTGTATCAAATGATTATGATCATTAGACGAATAACTAGTCTGGATCCAGTTTACTAGAGTATCAAATGATCCGGTCATTATACGACCAACTGCTCTGGATCCAGTTTACTAGAGTATCAAATGATCCGGTCATTATACGACCAACTGCTCTGGATCCAGTTTACTAGAGTATCAAATGATCCGGTCATTATACGACCAACTGCTCTGGATCCAGTTTACTAGAGTATCAAATGATCCGGTCATTATACGACCAACTGCTCTGGATCCAGTTTACTAGAGTATCAAATGATCCGGTCATTATACGACCAACTGCTCTGGATCCAGTTTACTAGAGTATCAAATGATCCGGTCATTATACGACCAACTGCTCTGGATCCAGTTTACTAGAGTATTACAGGATTAGGATCCTTAGATGGTGAACCCAGTTTGTTTTGTAAAATTATCGTGAATTCATTGCCAAAACTCAAAGTATAAGATTACTGAAGTCAACAGTATTTTGAATGTTTCGGTAACGAAATACTGAACAAAGAAACGATCTATATTTATCTAATTCTTCTCGTGCTGAAAACACGTAATTCTTCCCGAACTCTGTATACCTGTTGAATATTTTTACTGATGACGTCAGATTCGTTCAAGCTTTTGAGAAACTACTGACAGAATATCAACAGTTTGAATTTTAATGAAGCGCAGACTCGCTCGGCGTCTCGTCCTGATCCAATCGTAACTACTCGCCGTATTCCGTCAGGGTTCGGAATATAGCTGGGGTGTTCCGAGTTGTCCCGATCCAGTGTGTTTGCATATGGCAGTTGGGTCAACTTACGCGGAATGTGAACATATATTTCCTAAACCCGATTGCCACATTTCCTAAACTACAGGTTAATCAGCCTTTACCCTTTCCTCCATAGGATATTTTTAGACCCAACCTCTTTGAATGAATCTACCCAAAAGGAGCATTTACTAGAGAAAAGTAAAATTTTAGAATTTTGTAGTTTGAAACCATTGTGATAAATTAATCATTTGCTCCTATAGGAGCAAGTGCTCTATTTATCACAATGGTTCCAAGAAGTGGTTATTACAGAACCGTACAAAGGCGTATTTATGGAGGAAAGGGTTGAGCGAACACTATAAAGAAGTCTCATTCTTTATTTTATTACTGGCAGGTGGTAGCTTAATGTAGGATACAAATACTATAGAGAGCTCTCAATGGAGCTTTTTGCATTACATTTGCACCGCAGTATACACCTACCACCTTTAACCCTTTCCTCCATGAATTCGCCTTTTTATGCCTCTGTAAAAATACAAAATTCTAAATCTTTCCTTTTTTCTAGTTAATGCTCCTTTTCGGTATATTTATTCAAACCGATTGGGTATAAAAATAGCCTATGAGGGAATGGGTTAACTAGTAGTTGTATAAACCGGTACTCTATAAACATGCATTTCTACGAATTTACAGAGTAGACCCAGATCCGACGGCTCCGGTATGAGCCGTCTGATCAGAGTCTGCCCTGTTTGCTTATGGCGTGATATAGATATGATTCTACATGTTCTGACGTGGTCAAAACTTATGTCGTTCTGCGACTATTTAACCCTTCGCTTGCTGAATTTTGAAATACATTTCTCCTTCTTCACCCATGCCCTGTTGTATAATTACATATATCTCCACTGTGTACAGGTATTTCGCTGTGCAATCACTGCTGTGGAGTGCACTGGTTGTACAATCAACTTGTAAATAGTGCAGACCCTGATGAGACAGCTCCTGCAGGAGCTGTCTCATCTGGGTCTTCACTATTTACAGGTAGGTATATTGACGTGAATAGCAAGCGAAGGGTTAATCCAATTATTGTTGATTACGTCATAATTTCTTACATGAATATGCATGGGGTAACGGGTTAAAACCGATTCTTCTGTATGACACAGTGAATGCGCCCTCCTGCAAATAAATAAATACTTGAATGTGAGCCTGTCAAGTGTCGGAGTAGTAGGTGAAACGGTTTTCAAAACAATACCGAAGATAAATAAATATACATAATTTCACTCAATTTTGTTTGAACAGTGTGACAATACATTTTTGTCATAATAATTTAAGCTTGTATGGGATAGTTATCTTAGGACTTTGTGCATCGGGGTATATGAAAAGAGCTTTGTCCATAGTCCTAAAAATACTTCTTTAAAGACACGTGTATTTGCTTCTTTTCAAATATGAATTTCTTTCTATTCTTTCCATTATAACAAAAAGCGGCTTTGTGACGCAATGTTCAGGCTATTGTCAGAAACTTACTGAATAAACATGATATCAGCTCACACTCCAGAATATTGTAATTATTAAATGTACTTATTTCATTTGCGCTCAGATATTTCAGATATTATTAACCATTTCCTTCATACGAAAAATACCTTTTCACGCCTTTGCAAACAGAGTAGATCCAGATCAGGCGGTTCATATCGGGGTCGTCTAATCTATATCTGCTACTGCTCTGTTTGTTTACGGAATGGACTCTACAGTTTCTATCAATGCCCCCCCCCCCCCCCCCCCCACCAAAAATAAATAAATAAAATCAATCAATTAAGTTGGATTCTGATGATACGCTGAGCTGAATCAAAACTGTTTCTAAATACAGTAAAATCCCTCTAATGCGACCAGCAAAAGGGGGCATAATCCACAGTGGCAAATGCAGGTGGTAGCTTAATGCAGGACGAAAGTTGTGCAGAAAGCTCCTATAGGAGCTTTCTGCATAACTTTTCGTCCTGCATTAAGCAACCACCTGCTTATGAAGACAGCCATGTTTGTTGATTAAGTGGTCGCGTTAGAGCGGTTTCACTGATTAGCAGGCTAAAAGTAAAATATTGCAAGCGTTAGCAATATTTCTTACATAGTAATTGTCACTTGCTTTAACTGTCAGCATAGAATGGGTTGCATAATTATCTTCTTAAAATAACGCAATTATTGCAATTTGGGTCATGATAATTGTAACACAGACTGTTACATTGTTACATCTTATTCAAACTACGTACAACACAACAAAACAAATATATTAATATATGCATACTAACAAAAGGACCAAAGAAAGAAATTATACATAAGTAGGGTATGACGGCTTTACCAAGTTTTGGACGAACTTATACCTTATTACACTGTGAAAGAAATAAGGCCTCTTTAACTCTTTCCCTCATATAAACACATTTTCACGCATCTGCAAACAGAGTAGACCCATGTCATATGGCTCCTGTATGAGCCGTCTGATCAGGGTCTGCTCTGTTCGCTTATGACATGATATAGATCTGATTCTACAGTTTTTGTTAAAGCAGAAATTTGAATTTAAAAATTTACATTTTTAGAATTCAGCTAATTAATAGTCCAGGGTCCATGCTTATAAAACTTTTAGTTGAGTCTAATAACTAATTAATATTCATGACGTCAATATTTCTTACATTAATATTCATCAGGGAAAGGGTTTACACTTTATTCCATGAATATTTATCTAAGAAATAATGTAGGTATAGTTATTAAGTACCTTAACCCTTTCCTCCATAAATACGCCTTTCTTCGCTTCTGTAATAGTCACTTCTTGAAACCATTGTGATAAATAGAGCATTTGCTCCTATAGGAGCAAATGCGCTATTTATCACAATGGTTTCAAACTACAAAATTCTAAAATGTTCCTTTTCTCTAGTAAATGCTCCTTTTGGGTAGATTCATTCAAAGAGGTTGGGTTTAAAAATAGCATATGGAGGAAAGGGTTAATATTTATAATGCCATATTACATGTAACAAGATACGATTTTACAATAGTAGCAACTCTAGAACCAGATCTATCTAATTCAACGAGCAAACAGAGCAGGCACTGATCAGTCTGCTCATGCAGGAGCCGTCTGATTTTGGTATACTCTGTTAGTAAAGGTGTGGAAAGGTGTAATTATGGAACAGGAACAACTGAAGGGTTATCAGGCATTGAAGAGACAAATAGTGCCCGGCACTGATCCAGAGCAGAGAGGTCACCAAGGGGTCATCTATACGTCGCATATGTTATATACATCGTTACAAGTATTTGAATCTGAAAACAACACACACACCGTGAATATGAATCTTGACTGAAACCCTCTGGGTTGGAGCTATACTGCTTGCAATTGTCATTATACCCTTTCCTTCCTATACACGTTTGTCACGCCTTTTCAAAACGAGTCCACCTAGATCAGACGGCTCTTATTGGATTGCAATGGATTGATTCCCCACTTTTTGCTTATGAAATTATAACAGATCTGGCACTACATTTTCTACTAATGTAGTAAAAACATATTGTAGATATACCATTATAAAACAGCTTAATGAATATTCATGATGTCATTATTTCGTAGATGAGTATACATGAGGGATACATGAGGGAAAGGGTTAATGGTATATTTAGCACAGCCTTGACAGAGTTCCAAAATAAGACGAACTGTACAGCAAACAAAACATCAAGGCCAACATCTGTAGGTAGGTAATTAAAACAACAACTTTACAATGGGCAAACCTAAAACACACAAAACGTAGTCATTTTCATATTTGTCCACGGAGGGCATAAAACTGCGGCATAAGTCCGTCTTAATTAGTGTACGTAGGTGATTTTAAGCTTTAAATAATCAGAAATGGGGCCTCCTCTGCAACGTATACGTATTTGAGAAGGTATTTTATTTCGCAGCGACTGTCGTTAACAATAGTCCCATATTATGCACGGTACTTTAACCTTCAAACCCTGTTTACGCATATTGTCGCTAAGTAAGTCATGGTTCCAAGCAATGCCGTCAGCTTCAAGTTTGAAATATGACATTTATTCAAGTTCTTATATAAACGGTTAGTGGTGTGTCAAACAGTGTAGATCCTGGTTAGACGTTGAATTACTGGACATTACATATGGATCCAAACTGTTTCTCTCATTGCAGCAGGTCCCGACGACCTCTGTAGTGAAAGAGTTAACCATTTACTCCATAAATATGCTTGTTGCGCCTTTGTAGACATATTAGACCCAGATCAGACAACTGAAATGAACAAAAACCGAGTATAAGGCAATCTGTGTGCCGGTGAGACGCCGAGTTACACGACGTCTCACCGGGATCCAAGCTTTCTGCAAATGCGAGTCAGATCGCGAAGGGCGGGATAAAGGTTAACCTATTACGTCATAGGATATTTTTAGATACAACCTTTTTGAATAAATCTACCGAAAAGGAGCATTAACTAGAGAAAAGGAAACTTTTAGAATTTTGTGGTTTGAAACCATTGTGATAAATAGAGCATTTGCTCCTATAGGAGCAAATGCTCTTTTTATCACAATGATTTCACAAAGTGACTTTTACAGAGTCGTCAAAAGTTGTCAATATGAGGGAATGAGTTAAAGTAATGAACATTCAAATTAAAATCCAAAAATAGCCTACTAACGCTTTAAAGACATGTCGATCACAATAGGAGAGAGGTAAAGCACGTGATAAATATGTACAGTAAAGCTTCACTGAACCTGGACTTTAATTAAAACCTATATCAATGTCGGTCGTTAAGACATGTGACAGCTTAAAGCAAGAAACTCCCAAAAGGAGGTTTCTGCATGGCTCTCGCACTGGAGGAAGCAGCCACCTGCCTAATAAGATCCACATTCTGCTTTACTAAACGTTAGGTTTAGAAGGGTAAATGTTTTGAGGGATAAAAGTACTGTTTATAGAAGTAAAGAGGAGTAACAGTCAAGTTTAGAACTATGGTGGAGCAAAAGTCCGGATTAAAAAGGAAAAGGTCCTGTTTAAAGAGGGATAGCACTGCAGTTTAGAGGTATAACAGTCCGGTTTACAGGGGCTAAGTTAGGTTTAGAGGTGTAAAGTCTGGTGTAGAGGGGTACAGTCCAGTTTAGAGGTTTAAAGTCCGGTTTAGAGGAGTAAAGCCCGGTTTAGAAGGGTTAAGTCCGGTATAGAAGGGTTAAGTCTGGTTAAGAGGAGTCAAGTCCGGTTTAGAAGGGTTAAGTCCGGTTTAGACGGGTTAAGTCCGGTTAAAAGGGGAAAATTCCGGTTAAGAAGGGTAAAGTCCGGTTAAGAGGGGTAAAGTCCGGTTAAGACGGGTTAAGTCCGGTTTAGAGGGGTAAATATATTCTGAAAGTGGGAGATCCTTCGAAAGCAAAAGTAGCAATGCGAAATGAGAAAATTGCAGACTCGATTTTATTGAGTCCGTTCATGAGTAGTAATTAAAAGTGCAACACTACTCACGCCCCTAGCACCGGCTTAAGCAGTAAAGTCGGGTTAAGAGGGGGTAAAGTCCGGTTAAGAGTGGTAAAGTCCGGTTTAGATGGGTAAAGTCTGGTTAAGAGTGGTAAAGTCCGGTTTAGATGGGTAAAGTCCGGTTGGGAGGGATACAAGTCAGGGGTAGAGGGGTATAAAGGTCCGGTTTAAAGGGATAAAAGTCCGGTTTAAAAGAGTTCCCATACGCCCATAGGTAATCACTTTGGGAAAGTGGTCATAAACAATGTGGGTCCATCTCAGACGACTAGTAATTCAACCCATTAGTGATTTCAAGACTTTATAACGAGATTATGAGAGATTATGAAGGTATGTTAAACACATCATCGTTTTTCCTTCGTCTTCTCACGTGTCTCTAACCAATGGTCCTTAAAATGACTTAGACAAACAGTGTAGACCCATGTCAGAGAGCCCCTCATCGATAATGTCGAATTGCTTCTTTTGATTGCTGTGTTCCTTCCACATGAAGAATAGATGGGTTCAAAAGTAATATCTGGACTGATTCTCCTTGATTAATATGGGGGATAAATGGGTTGATCCTGCGTAATCTTTAACCCCTTGCTCCATCGACTTTTAACCCTTTGCTTGCTATTCACGTCAATATACCTACCTGTAAATAGTGAAGACCCAGATGAGACAGCTCCTGCAGGAGCTGTCTCATCAGGGTCTACACTATTTACAAGTTGTTTGTGCAATCAGTGCACTCCCCAGCAGCGATTGCACAGACAAACAATTGTAGACAGTGGAGATATATGTAATTATACCACAGGGCATGGGTAAAGAAGGAGAAATGTATTTTAAAATTCAGCAAGAGAAGGGTTAAAACGTTTGCAAACAATTACCCAGACTGGACTCCTATAGGAGATGTTTTATTAGGGTCTCCTCGTTTTGCTATTGAACCCATTACTTCATAGGTTATTTTTAGATACAACCTCTTTGAATAAATCTACCGAAAAGGAGCATTAAAAAGGTGACTTTTACAGAGTCGTCAAAAGTCGTCAATATGAGGGAATGGGTTAAACATAGATCTGGTTCCACTTTGTCTGACATGACCAAAACTGTGTCTGGTCATATACCATTAAGCAAAATGCATGTAAAAAAGCAATGATGTCATTATTTATTGCACGAATATTCATGAAGTGACTACCCGGACAAGGAACGTTCCCTTCTACCAGGCCTAACCCCATGCAAGGCCTCAATCCGCTGATCTTAAAATTGTTGACCTCACGCGTTGCAGGTTGTACATAAATACGCAGCGGGGAACGGCCGCCCAGTACCCTGGAGCGAAAGTCCTCACAGCAACAATGAAGTACGTGTTTATCTTTGCGGTTTTCCTGGTCCTGTTGGGCCTTTGCAGCGCAGCCTCGTTCAATGGAAAGTCTTCGTCTCTTTGGAGCAAACTAGAAAGGCTGCAAAATGCCAAACGTGAAGACCTGCTTGCTAGAAGGCTTCAGGGCCTGCAGAGGAGACATGGTGGATGTAAGTTAAATGCATCATTGTTTTTTTTCTTTCTTGGTGTTCTCTTATATTCTCTAACCAATATCGTTTTAGCTTAAGTTCTTTTTATACACCTTCTTTGTTTCTTTGTTCTGTCACGTTGCATCAGTTTCTTGTTAATTATCCTTTTCTCCATGTCTGTCAGTATTTTTAATACATGTACCAGAAAGCTAGTGATTCGTTATCACGTTAGATACAATGTTAGTGATTTTGATATCGCAGTATGCAGTATTTAAAATGAAATGGAAGACAAACTTTAATTTGAAAAGTAAGGCAAGTGAAAATTATCCAGGACGCTTACATACAGTAAAACCCCTCTAATTTCACATTGCCACATATGTTTGTCTCTGTACCACTTATCTAAATTTCACATTGCCACATATGTTTGTCTCTGTACCACTTATCTAAATTTCACATTGCCACATATGTTTGTCTCTGTACCACTTATCTAAATTTCACATTGCCGTATAGTTATGTTTGTCTCTGTACCACTTATCTAAATTTCACATTGCCACCTATGTGTGTCTCTGCGCCACTTATCTAAATTTCACATTGTCACAAATGTTTGTCTCTGTACCACTGATCTAAATTTCACATTGCCACATATGTTTGTCTCTGTATACCACTTATCTAAGTCTGATTTACACGATAGTCTACATCTTTGTTCAAGTTGTCTAAGTTTCTGAATAACCAGATGCATGCATCTAAGTATCTGATTTCCCACAAAGCCAGTGGTTTGTTACCTCAAACTTGGTGTATTTGTAACAGCCTTGGCAAATGTTTCAAAGTATACTAATCTAATTTGCCAAAACATACTTTGTTTCCATAGTAAAATATTGGGACAAATAAAACCCCAAAGCCGCCCTTGTATACTCACGAACGGCGTTAATATTTTATACCTGTTTTTGTTTCGTTTCAGCTGGCGGCGGCAATGGCAGAAATGGCGGTGAGTGCAGTAAAATATCACTGTAATGATCGTTCGAAAGAAATTTAATAACTAAAACAAATATGTAGTTTGGCATTAAGATTGCTGGTATCTTAATGCTAAACGAATATAAAGGAGCTTTACCTACGTCTAGTAATTGGTATTTGCATTTTTCAAACCCCATGGTTATTGATTTATATTGGTCTATTATTTTCACATATAGACGGCAGTACGTCATTGTAATTTAAAAAAGATGAACCTAATGAGAATGTTTGCTGACCAACATTAAAAATGGCTTGACCTTTTGTTTGCCTGTGACGTACATGTGCATAAATTTATCATGTTGCTGTTAGTGTTGTCATATTGGGGTGGATACTTAGATTTGAGTTTAGACCATCCTTTATCGACAATGCTTATAACAAGGTATCTGTTTTAATCCTTTACCTGGTAGCGACGCCCGTAAACGCCATATCGAAAAAGTAGATCTAGATCAGACAGGTCCTGTAGGATCTGTCTGATCAGAGTCTGCTCTGTTGGCTTACTGCATAAAACTATATGATTCTACAGTTTCTTCCATGGCAAAACTACCCTGTGTTCATGTACATATGTCATAACAAATCAAAAGAAAAAAAACCAGCCAATCAATATCCATGATGTTGGCACTTCGTACACAATTATTAACCAAGTAAAAGCTTAACCCATTACCTCATAGGCTATTTTTAGATACAACCTTTTTGAATAAATCTACCGAAAAGGAGCATTAACTTGAGAAAAGGAAACTTTTAGAAATGTGTAGTTTGAAACCATTGTGATAAATAGAGCATTTGCTCCTATAGGAGCAAATGCTCTATTTATTACAATGGTTTCACAAAGTGACATTTACAGAGTCGTCAAAAGTCGTCAATATGAGGGAAAGGGTTAAACAAACCCATTTGTTAGGCACAGTGCATTTACAGTGTACTTCTTATGATGGATATAAATAATGTTTTATTTGTTTGTTGAAAAAAAAACTTAATCTCATCAGGACTATAGTGTGAATGACACTTGCTATAATTTTGTTTAACCCTTTCCCTCATAGAAACGTGTTTTCACGCATTTGCAAACAGAGAAGACCCAGATCAGATGGCTCCTAGAGGATATATAGCCGTCTTTGTAGACCTATAGTGTTTGAAATGTGTGTAGGCAAAAGGATATTGTTTCGTATGATTTGATTGTTTGATCGACGAAAAATAGGTAAATTAAAAGATCAGAGTAACTAAAAATATAATTATTGACTATACGGTTAAGCATGGTTAAAAAGGACAGCGCCTTGTGGTCAAGTGTATTTGGCATTTGCTCAATATTAATAGCGTTTCTACGAATTGGCAGTAAACAACAATTACAAATCAGTTCTTGAGCAGACTTATATTTTAACTCTTTCGCTGCCCTAGGCGAAACCGTGATGTCTTTTGCAAACAGTTTGGATCCAGATTCATCGGGGTTCAAACACTTTGACAATTTAATTATTTTTGTAACAATACATTGGTGACCGTTATAACTCTTTTGACCCAAAATAATTTTAGTCTGCAAACTGTGTCGTCTGCTATACATTTTAGAGTTGACATTCCTTCAGTTTCGACAGGATTCAAACTATTTCCAAAGTAGATCACAGAATAACCCATTGTAACAAACCCTGTTAGATAATAATATTGAGTTAATCGGTATCACTACTTCATATAAGAAGCATCAAGATACAGCCAAACCTCGATAACTCGAACTATAAAACAAGTATTATTACTGGCGTTTTCGGCAGGTGACGGTTTAACCCTTTCGGTGCCAAATTTCTAATTGTCGTCTGCAACCCAGTTTTGTTCAGACATTTCGGTAAATTAAGGAAATGATATAATATATAAATTTAAATTTCAAAGGAATAAACTACAGATATAGAACTAGAGACTGAGACAAAAAGTGAAGTCCTTGATCAGACGCCGTCTTGAAAAGGCGGCGTCTGATCTTGGACTGCACTATTTGTCGTGGTGCATTTATGCGACATTGGCGGTAAATGGGTTAATGCATTGTGAAAGTCGTGCAGAAAGCTCCTGTATGAGCTTTGTAGCAACCCGTTTTGAAATAACATTGCACTTTGAAATAATTATTTTCAAAAAGGGGTTAATTTTATTTCAATGTTAGAACCCATTTTGAAATAAAGTTGCACTTTGAAATTATTATTAAGCGATTGCAGTATATTTCAATGTGCGAATTTCGATGTCAACCCGTTTTGAAATAAAGTTTGAAAAATAAAATGACTAAAGTACTTTTCACTGCACGGAAATGATAAAAACAGAATACATTCAGACTTCATATACACTCACGGTGTGTTTCCGGTGTCTGTATACTCGTGGCGTCAAGTCAGTGTCATATGACGTCATTGACTTAAATTGCATATTTTACTACAAAAAGCGTTCAATATCAAATGTTAACCCGAGAAAGGTCAAAATCAGTCATGACGTCACTTGGGCGTCACATTTTTTCAATACCTTTATCCTCATGTTTCACAACAGAATTCATGGAAATGTAAATGTAATTTAAAGCAAATTAGAAGTCTTCAAATTCGTATTCATCCTGCAAAATTAAGTTCCGTATCATTTATTTTGCTTTGAATTACATTTCCATGCGCATGAGGATAAAGTTGTGTGGCGAATAAACTCGGCGTCAAAACGACGTAGTGATGTGCGCCAGTGGATGATATGTGTGTTTGTTAAAAATACACTATAAATTTCATTTTTGGAGATACTGATTTGAAACTTTGTAGAGTTATTCACAAATGAATAATTTGTTTCGGTCTAATTTTATATTGAAGTCACAATAATAGTTTTCAAATTATAGAATTTGTCACCCTATTTTGGGACATCCCCCGTATATCTGCCTGTCTTTCTGTATGACCAAGCGCTTAGGTAAGTATTGAACATCGGGGCCGCGGAGCTGCAGAGCCGCGACGGGATGGGTACGGGAGGAGTGTCCACTCCCGTGTGGATTTTTTTAAAGTGGTGCTTTCTTTGATGCAATTTTAATGCATTCTAAGATGATTTAGAAATATTTATAACAAACATAAAAAACATCAACATGTTTCAATTGCCTGTCTGTATACCTGTCTGTCTTTCTGTATACATGTCTGTATATCTGCCTGTCTTTCTGTATGCATGTCTGTATATATGTCTGTCTTTCTGTATGCATGCCTGTATATCTATATTTTATTTGTCTGCATATATGTCGGTCTCTGTCCCATACGAAGGTTGACAGTGGATGTGGAATATACAACCGTAAAACTGATGGATTTGATCTGACACTTCAATATATGGGAGTGCTAAATTTTCTTTTGACAAGTTTCTGTATATATCAACTTTCTCTTCCAGAACCACCAATCTAATTCTGATATATGGCTTTGTTTATTTCAGGTCGCCCACCAAGCCCCCGTAAGTACCACATTTTGGCTATGAGAGGGAGAAAGGGTGAGAGAGAGAGAGAGAGAGAGATAGATAGATAGATAGATAGATAGATAGATAGATAGATAGATAGATAGATAGATAGATAGATAGATAGATAGATAGAGAAAGAGAGAGAGAGAGAGAGAAAGAGAAAGAGAGAGATGGAGATAGAGACAGCAAAATAGATAAATAAAGAAGCAGAGAGAGACAGAGAGACAGCGAGAGACAGACAGACAGATATAAAGACAGACAAATATGAAAAGGGACAAAGGTACGCAGGGAGAGACACACGTGTAGAGGTAGAGATGGTGAGAGGTTGACAGACATATAACGGAAACGACAGAGGTGACATAGACATATGTGTATTAAATGGCGTATTCAGAATTATTTAAGAAATAACAATTTCGTACATTAGCTGTGCATTGTCGCGCATTAGATCACAAGAGTTAAGATGTGGAGTCATTATATCACGAAGCCTTTAGGCCGAGTGCTCTAATTACCCACATCTCAACGACTAACTATGATCTAATGCGCGACAATGCTCAGTTATGAATTTGTTATTTCAGTTCTAACACGTCTTTTTTAATAACAAATACTTTTCTCGGAGAATACGGCAAAATCGGAAGTGTTGTCAGTGGTTACGCCATTTTTGCTGTTACATTTACTCTACACGACGTTCACCCATGATGTTGAACGAGTAAAGGATCAAATCTCAATAGAAAACAACAATTCCAAGTCAAAAAATGCTTCATCTTTCACATTGCAGCGAACACCTATACAATTTACATTATGCCTGCACACCTCTATGACAGAGCCATCGTGTTTACAGATTTTTAAATGTGAAATTGCAATTGTGTGTGGTTTGAACATGGAGCAGATAGAAACAGTCAACATGTGATTGAAATTTCTTCGAACTTGATTTTTGTCTCCTCTACTTCAAGTGGTACATCTAAAAAAAAGTCCAAATCCAAACCTAGACCAGTCCCAGTCATTTGTTGCAGAAACTGATTCAATTCTTCATAGGTACTTGTGTACGTTTTGTAGGTGGCGGTGGTCTAGTGGTAACGCGCTTGACTATCAGTCCGGAGGTCCGGGGTTCAAATCCCGGTCCCTCCTGGAAATTTCAGAGACGCTTTTCCGTCTCTCCCACCCGCACATCCTCTCCACCCAGGGGTTAAAATGGGTACCTGTGAGGGTCACTCGCCGGCACTGCGGCTGCATGATTGCGCCATATGTTAGCAGTGCTCAATATTGTAGGCCAATGACTCAATGACCAGGGGAGTAAATGTACAGTCGGCTGAGCGGTCATTCGGACTGAAAGTAGACTATAACTAGGTACTTTTACTTTTTTTACGTTTCAAATAGTTTAAGTTGTTAACACATTTAATCACTCCCGAGTACAAAGACTAAACTACATAGTTTATAACTAAACCATTGAAGCGTGTATTTATTACCCTCCGATCCTCCTTCGAACGACTAACAGAACAAATTGCTTCAATGCGTTACACCGGCAATTTGATAGTTGCAGACGAAACATGTGGGGGAAATGGAACAGCCGATCGAAATGCTGCGCGTGCAGTTCATTATCACGGATTAAAGCGTGTTTCTTGGTATTCTTTGTTTATATGCCGTAGGTTCAGAGTCGTGTTAGAATAATACATAACAATATTAATTAACCGCTGTGTTTATTTTTAATATTTCAGTTGGAATTCTTAGACATTTGTGCGGTAAGTCTTTATATTGTCTGTGATCTATCTATCTATCTATCTATCTATCTATCTATCTATCTATCTATCTATCTATCTATCTATCTATCCATCCATCCATCCACCCACCCACCCATCTATCCATGTATGTCTGTCTTTCTGTCTGTCCGTCCGTCCTTCTGTTGTATGTATGTATGAGGGTGCGGCTGGACACTGTGATAGAGTGCTAACTGACCATATGTTTAGATGTCAATATGAATGATGCAGTGCAGACAGAGTAGACCAGTTCAAAGAACAAGCCACATTTGTTTAATTATAGTCATTGACAGAAGGTGTGGGTGCTAAGCTAGAATGTCTGTGAGACCCGGATATTGTGGTTTAACCCTAACCCTTACTTGTTATTACAAAGGTGTTCCTGACAGGTTCCCATTAATTTGCTTCCTTTGAACTGGGCAACTCTGGAGACTGGGAGTGTATGTGAGACATGTGCAGAGAGTTGGACCATTCCATTATTTAGTCAGTTCGTATAACACCATTGAACTAGTAACATCGTTTATGATAAGCTCTACCATTACTTTGAATTATTATTTTATTATTAAAGAATCAAACAGAAGTGACTTTTCTTATCTCACTCTCAAAGCCAAGACTTACAATATTACATGGTGGAGAATCCAAACTGTGATTTATTTAGGACTTAACTTATTTATATACAAAAGGATTACATGTATTTCATAAATTGTCACCATGGCTGATTCCAAATTGCAAATTCCAAAGTTCCATGGTTACACCACAGAAGATGCGACCAGGTTTCTGGAGGACTTTTCGGCATATTGTGTATTGCACAATATTAAGAAGAATTCACCACGTCAAGTTGCAGCCTTTCAATTGTTTTTGGAGGGACTAGCTAAGATTTGGTTTGTGTCTTTGCCAGAAGGGGAAAGATCACACTGGGCTACCGTGGAGATTTTATTTCGTGACAAATATACGGACAGTCACGGTTCAACGTTTTTAGCGAACACAGAAAGATTTCATTCCATTCTTTTGTCAAATGCTGACAAAATCGAAGTGTTTTTTAGCCAGGTTAGTGACTTAGGTAGAAAGCTTCAAAAGTCAGACATGGACATAATGCTTAAATTCATAAACAGTCTACCTCATCAGTTGGCATTTTATGTCAGGGCAGGGAACCCGTCATCTTCACAGGATGCCCTAGCCAAAGCCAAAATGGGGGAAGCCTATGGTTATAGGTTGAGCAACACTCGAGTGAACAATAATACAGACAGTGCCCTACCTTCAGTATGCTCTGTTTTAGAGGACAGAATTACGGCACTTGCCAACCAGGTGCAGTCATTACAAACAGCAGGCGTGCGAGCGGACCAACGGAATGGTTGTTACAAGTGTGGGGGTGAGGGTCACCTCCAACGGCGATGCAACTGGACTGGGGGTCCCAAAGATTCGGACACCGTTTGTCAGCTGTGCGGCCAAAAGGGACACTCAGCGCTGAATTGTGCCCGTCACCAGTCAAGGAGGTGCCAACTCTGCCTAAGGACAGGACATGTCGCGATTGACTGTACACAAAATGGTCTTTCGGGAAACGGGAGGTCCCCAAGAGGCCGAGGGCGCGGCAACTTGGGAGGTCGCCAGTGACGTCCAGAAGACGAAGTCGTCCACCGACGCGCAGTATGAGGAGCCAGACCACAAATAAACCCGTAGTTAATAGTGTGGTGAACAATAACTTTTTATATGTACCTATTGAAATCAATTCTAATTATCATTTAAATGCTCTTTTGGACAGTGGCAGTGCAATAAATTTAATTTCAAAGGACACATATGATCTGATACCATGTAAGTACAAAACCTCTTTTATCATGTGTTCTGAAGATATTATCTTAGCAAATGACCAAAAGGTTTCAGTGTATGGTACTGACAATATCAGGGTCAAAGTAAAAGACCAATTTCAAACTATTTATGTATATATTTTGGAAAACACTTCGCACCCATTTATCTTAGGATCAAATTACATGAGACAAAATGGCATTGTCTTAGATTTTAGTCAGATGTCTATTGGCAAGGGGGAATCAAAAATATGTTTAACTAAGAAAATAGTATTGGATCCCAACACTGAAACTGTTGTTTGGGGTCGAGTAGCTAATTATATCTCTGCTGGGGTGCAAGGTGTTTGTGTTGGAAATGTGCATATTTCAAAGAAACATATACTTGCAGCAAGATCTCTGGGAACAGTTTCACATGACAATTTAGTTCCAATGAAAATTCTTAATCCGACTGATAGTGCAGTTACCATTTACAAAAACAAATCTATAGGGCAATTCTCAGCATTAGACAGCAGTTTCCAAATTAGCCCTATGGGTCATTCAAGTTCAGCAGGTGTTAGACACAAATCCGCTAGGGAACATAGACTTGCTGCAGGTAACATGTGTTCAAATGTAAACATAAATGCTCATTTGAATGGTAATGACAAAATCAAAAGTCAGAGACAGAAATATTTGTCAAATTTTAAACTATCTAATGACCATCTTTCACATAATGAAAAGGAAGAATTGTATAACTGTTTGTTTGCCAATAAGGATATTTTTGTGACAAATGAAAGTCCAGATCTCGGTTTTACAAATGTAGTTGAACATCAGATTCACCTTAAACCAGGTGCCATGCCAAAACATCAACGTCCCTACAAGCTTCCGCCTGATAAACGCGAAGTTTTACGTCATCAGTTAGATGAGTTGCTTAGACAGGGTATTATTACACCAGTCAATGAAAACGAAGACATTCCCATCTCCAGTCCGATTGTTTTGGTTTCAAAACGCAATAAGCCCAAACCAGGAGTCAAGCCTGGGTCCCGAGAAGAGAGTTTATCAATGTACCGTTTTTGTGCAGATTTTCGCTATTTAAACTCTCAGACTCAAGATTTCTGTTATGCAATTCCAGATGTGCAAGAATTAACGGAATCCTTCACTGTGAGAGTCCCAAACTACATGTCATCAATTAACTTAAGCTCAGGTTTCTTTCAAATGAAGATATCACCAAATTCTGACAAATACACTGCATTTAATACATGTTTCGGTACATACAAATTCAAACGATTGCCAATGGGTTTGAAAACATCACCAAATTCTTTCCAACTTTTAATGGACAAAGTTCTGCATGGGTTATCTTTCAAATCTACTCTTTGTTACCTGGATGATGTTGTCATAATATCAGAATCATTCCAGCAACATATGGCAGATTTGCAGAAGGTTTTTGATCGTTTTCGTGAAGCAGGTTTGAAATTGTCACCAGGTAAATGTAATTTTGCTCAAACAAAATGCGTGTTTTTGGGCCATGAAATTTCAAAGGATGGAATTAGACCTCCATGTGACAGACTAAAAGCTGTAGAACAATATCCTGTTCCCAAAAATACCAAAGCATTGAAAAGATATTTAGGCATGATGAATTGGTTTAAGAAATTTATCCCAAATTACAGTGCAGTTGCAAACTGTTTGTACAAGTTACTTCGGAAAAATGCTAAATTCTGCTGGGAAAAAGAACAGCAAGATGCATTTGAAAAATTGAGAGATTCTTTGCTAAATTCTGAAGCACTTGCTTTTCCAAGATATGATCTGCCATTTGTTCTGTCTGTTGACAGTTGTAGTAAGGGCATAGGCTACATGTTGCAACAAAATCAGACCAATGAAAAATCAATGAACGTAGTAAGGTTTGGATCCAAATCACTCTCAAAATGGCAGCAGTCATATGGACCAACCAAACTAGAACTTCTTGGCATGGTAACAAGTATTCTTGATTGTGCCTCCTATCTCAGGGGAAGGCATTTTGTTGTAGAATGTGACCATCAGGCTTTAAAACCGTTATTTCAAAAAAGTTTGAAAGGGGCTATTTACGAGCGCTGGTTAGCTATACTGCAGGAATTTGATTTTGAAATTAAGTATAAACCAGCTGACCAAATGGTAGTTCCAGATGCATTATCTCGATGCCAACCTCTGTCGAGGTCAGGGTCAGAATTCTCTAGCCCAGATGAATCGGATCCATTCTTCCCTTATGTTCAAGATAAGGCTAAAGGGGATATACGCTTTCCCAATGGTATGATGTTACAGGATATTCTGTGTCCTCAGAATTCAGTCAGTTGGGGAAAAACTGTTAATCATGTTGCTTATTCCAAATACCTAGAGAAACCCTTACGCTCTGACCATCAAGACGACTATGATGCTGACACAGAGTTTGATCAGCCCCCTGATAGGAAATACCCCTGTACAGCCCCTACATCTGTTAGAGTCAATTACACTCCAGACCATACAGTCCCAAATGAGACTAGCCACAGTGATGCTGGAAATAGTGATACTGCCAGTTCTCCTGACCAGTCCTCTTTCAACGAGGATATAGGGCACAAAGTTGAATTGTTTGCAAAGTTTGACTTTAGTTTAGAGAAAACTAAGGAACTGCAAGAAAATGATCCACATTTAGTCCCTATAATCCGCTATCTGCGTAATGGGTTGTTACCAAAGGGTCAGAAGAGAGCCAGGCGAATTCTATTAGAATCCAGTGACTATGCAATAATAGATGAGCTCTTGTTTCATTCTAGGGTACCGAAATCTAAACGTGCAAAACAGCTTAGGCATTATCAACTTTGCAGGTGTTAAGTGCTTGTGTGGCGGCCGTAAAACGTCGCCCCGTACTTCATTCTCAGTGTTGTTATACCTTCTGATCCTTCGAGATCATGAATTTCAGTACTTCTTGTTCTGAAAATTGAATACCGCTTAAGCCGGTGCTAGGGGGCGTGAGCAGTGTTGCACTTTCAATTACTGCTCATGAACAGACTCAATAAAACCGAGTCTGCAATTTTCTCTTTTTGTGTTGCAATTTTTGCTTTCGGGGGATCACCACCCTTCAGAATTTGTACTGCCGGATACAATAATTAAACCGGTTCTACAATTGTACCATGATTCACCCATGGGAGGCCATGATGGCATTACTGACACACTGGATAAGGTCAAAGAGCACTATTTCTTTGCCCGAATGGGTTCAGTTGTCACAGATTATGTAAGATCGTGTCCTCAGTGTCAAATGCGCAAGAATACCAAACACAAGACTAAATCAGGCATAACTGCATATAGAACACCGTCAGCACCTTTCGAAGTTTGGCAAGTAGATCTTTATGGTCCCTTACCAGTTTCCAACCAAGGCTATTCCTATGTTTTAACAGCAGTCGACATGTTTAGCAAGTATCTTGTTACCATTCCATTAGCTAACAAGGACACATTGTCTGTTGCATCAGGTCTCACGAAAGTTTTCACAACTTTTGGAGTCTGTCAAACTATTATTTCAGATCTAGGAACTGAATTTACATCAAAATGCATGAAAGAAATTTGCCGTCAATTAAACATACAGCAAGAATTCACTCCAAGTTTTGTTCATCATTGTCTTGGTGCATGCGAAAGGACACATAGGACATTGGCTGAAAGATTAACACCTTATATGAACAGTAATTGTCAGAATTGGTCAAATTTACTTTCAAGTATCACTTTTTCAATCAATCAGTCAGTCCATTCTTCTACTGGGTTTTCCCCACATGAAGTGATATTTGGTAGTCGTCCAACATTTCCTTTCGTTGCTCCAAAACCAACCGATTTTGATACAATTCCAGTTGATGTTCGGACATTTGTGAGACAAAATGCTGAGAAATTGAATACAATTCGCCAGGAATTGAAAAACAATGTTGTTAGGTCACAAGAAAAAATGTTGCACCGAGCAAATGAACAGATCAATCCGTTGAAGGTGTCTTCTGGAGATTTTGTTTACCTGCAAACAGAGGTAACAGGTGCGGGTCAGAAATTAAAAAGCAAATATACTGGTCCTTTTATAATTGACAAATTCTGCAGCCCTCATTTGGTTATCCTCAGAAACTCTGAGACAGGAACATTGGTCAAAAATCCTGTCCATCTAGACCGTCTCAAAATGGCATATGTGCGCGAACCACAGCCTACTCCTTATTTCCTTAATAAGGTAGTGACAGGTGAAAAGAGTCAACAGATTCTTAACAGTGACCGTTCACAACACATTTCCATTACCATAAATGATGATGAAAATGTTCAGTCCCAAGTACAGACGGACGAACAGACGATTGACTATGAGGTCCCAGATCTCAGGAGGTCTCACAGGGAACGCAAAGCCCCTGATAGATTTGGAATTAATGTTAATCTAGATGCATTGTTGTCATCGGAGGGGGAATTCATTGATTCTAATGGTTATCACAGGCTAAAACGCATTATAGGTCAGAGGCCAGGTAAATCAGTTACTGAGTATTTAGTTCAGTTAAAGGGAGAACCCTCTGAAAATGCTGTTTGGGTACCGAAATCTGGATTAAATCAGAAAGCAAAACTGTCGGTTGAGAGTAAACCTCCTCCAGTGATTATAGACATGGAGTAAGTCTGTTTTGCAAAATGCACATGAATGAGTAATGTCCAGGGATTTCTCACTTCATTGTGCCAAGGTTACTACGAAATTCCTCTGTAGTATTTAGGGCCGTAGTAAACCCCTAGTGGGAATTTAATTATACTGGTATTCAGTTACAGGTTGCCCTATCTACATGATTTACAGTAGTGTGTACGTGGTGTAAAGAACAATAGCAGCTAATTTAAAGTTTAAACTGCTATTTGAATGATTTACATTTAAAATATATTACTGTTATATGATTTATATGATTTTGTTGTCATGTCTGCAGATTAATTTGTTTTTCACTTTTGTCTATTGCATTTGAATTTATTACAGGTCAGATCTGAATGACATTGCTATGTAGTTTTACTGTTTGTCTTTGTTTAAAAGGTCTAACACTTTACTTTATACTGTCATGTCTTGCTCTGTCCGGCTTAACATGACATGGAATTCATCATTTGAAACGAATTCCGTGTTTATTAGAACTACTTAAAAGTGTTGTTTTTTATATTGATTATGATAAAATGGTCAAATAATGGAAATGCGTCTATGTACATGTTGAAAGATTTTGTGGGTTGAAACAACAGGTCATGTAGAAATAATCATGTGTGTGTGGGTTTTTTTCTGTGGGGGATGTTGTATGTATGTATGAGGGTGCGGCTGGACACTGTGATAGAGTGCTAACTGACCATATGTTTAGATGTCAATATGAATGATGCAGTGCAGACAGAGTAGACCAGTTCAAAGAACAAGCCACATTTGTTTAATTATAGTCATTGACAGAAGGTGTGGGTGCTAAGCTAGAATGTCTGTGAGACCCGGATATTGTGGTTTAACCCTAACCCTTACTTGTTATTACAAAGGTGTTCCTGACAGGTTCCCATTAATTTGCTTCCTTTGAACTGGGCAACTCTGGAGACTGGGAGTGTATGTGAGACATGTGCAGAGAGTTGGACCATTCCATTATTTAGTCAGTTCGTATAACACCATTGAACTAGTAACATCGTTTATGATAAGCTCTACCATTACTTTGAATTATTATTTTATTATTAAAGAATCAAACAGAAGTGACTTTTCTTATCTCACTCTCAAAGCCAAGACTTACAATATTACACTTCCATCCATCCATCCATCAATCCATCTATCTATCTATTTAGCTAGCTAGCTAGCCATCCATCCATCCGTCAGTCCGTCCATCCGTCCATCCATGCATCTATGCATCCATCAATCCAGCCATCCATCAATCCATCCATCAATCCACTCTGATCAGAGGGATCCTCCAGGAGTCCTATCATCTTGGTCTACACTGTTCATAGCAGAGACCCGATTTATTTTTTCTAATCATTCCCGATCTCCGTATTGCAATGCGCTGATGGTAAACTGTGCATTCTGGCCATCAGTAAATAAGGCAAACATAGGGTTTTATTCTACCAGATCTTAGAAAGCTTTTAGTCTATTGTTCGTGGATGTTGTGCTTTATTCCATATAAACTCATTTTCTATATATCAGGTATTGACGATGACGAGATGTCGACTGATGGAGCGGGAGGTTTGTTGATCTTCTTTATCCCTACGATCCGAATCTCTTTAATTGTTACTTGCATTGAACTCGAAATTGCATGTGGCGTCAACAGAGGTGAAAATGGTGTTTATATGAGAGAAATAGCTGAATAAATAGGAGTATGGTGCTGTGACACTTAATAAATCAGATAAGGCAGATGGATGACGTAATAACCTTAGTTGATGATGATGAATCACAGGTATATGTTTTCTTCTAATCTTACAGGATACTGTGATGTACAATGAATAAAACCACACATCCGTTTCTCCGTTTAGTTCTAATCAGAGCGGATTGTGTTATGTCTCCAAAACCAATTACAGTAAAACCTCTCTTAACCGGAATTCTAGTAGATAAGAATTTAGACACTTTTAGGCAGGTGGCTGCTTAATGCAGGGTGAAAGTCATGCAGAAAGCTCCTCTAGGAGCTTTCTGCATGACTTTCACCCTGCATTAAGCTGCCACCTGTCTCCAAGACCGATATTCATACTAAATTTAACGGCCGGTTAAGAGAGGTTATACTGTATCTGCAGAACGGCGATGAGTAACGAACAATCAGCTAATTGATTTTTAGCGAAGATTGAGAAAAAATGTCCAATCGTGAGCATCACATTCACAATAGAAAGATTTACAGTTAGATTACAATCATCTATATGCTATATCGCTTTTGATACTGTTTAGTGGGAATAGTGTTTTATGATTGTTTCACTGATAAAGGTCAACAACTATTCCATTATATATAGAGTACTTATATACCTTTTTACAACACTGTAAATATTCTTTTAAAATTACTATATGTATTAGGTTTACTTTCGGTGCCGGGATATGGACTATTACAACATTCAAACAGGCCAAGCTTACAGTGAATATGAGACATGTTTAAAGAAACGTGTACCATGACAAACAATGCAGACTCTGGTAAGAGGGATCTAGGTAAATCCTGTCACCTGAGTCCAGGCTTTTTTAAAGGATATTGGTGACTCGCTGAAAGGGTGATGATATCTACATTCGTTGTTTAGTTTATTTAAAGGATACCGCGTTCTCAAAGAAACAACAATTCAATGGTTTGTTCTTTTCTTTTAGATTTTGTGGATGATAGCATATGTCACTTCGTCCTGGAAATCACTGCTATGGTAAATATAATCTAATATACAATTAACCTTTTCAACCCCGCATTGTCAAAATGGGACAGTCCATCAGTGTTTAATCAGAGTCTAGACATGAATACAGGGCACGATTCAATTATTAACCGTTCGCTTGATATTCGCGTCAAAATACCTACCTGTAAATAGTGAAGACCCAGATGAGACAGCTCCTGCAGGAGCTGTATCATCAGTGTCTGCACTATTTACAAGTTGATTGTGCAACCAGTGCACTCCACAGCAGTGACTGCACAGCGAAATACTTGTACACAGTGAAGATATATGTAATTAAAAAACAGGGCATGGGTAAAGAAGGAGAACTATTTTTTTTTAAATTCAGCAAGAGAAGGGTTAACCATTTCAATCCTGAAACACAAAATAGAAAATTCGAGTTTAATTATAGAATACACTCATTATGAAAGGCTTAACCCTGCTAGAGAATTTTTAAAAACAAACATTGCAGACCCTGATCAGATGACTTCTGTAGGAAGTGACGTTCCCCAGATTGAAATGATTAACCCTTTCCCTGATGAATATTCATGTAGGTAATAATGACGTCATGAATATTAATTAGATTATTTTTATAATGGCATATGAACACAGGACATTTTGGCTCAGACAGAAGCTGTAGAATTAGATCTATATTACACCATAAGCAAACAGAACAGACCCTGATCAGACGGCTCCTGTAGGAGTCGTCTGATCTTGGTCTATTCTGTTTCCGGATGCGTCAAAATGCGCTTACATAAGGGAAATGGTTAATAGTCTTTCTAATTCAACTTCATGTGAAAGATATAAAGACCGTGACATTATCATATCCTGTTACATTCTTCATATTATTAGTTATGACTTAATAATAACTAAATAAGGTGTCTGATTATGTGTATAAACGTTTGTATTTATATCAAAATCATGAGTTACAAGTATCCAACTTGTCAAGCGATATACTCATGATCAAATTCCACACAACAACCAACGTGACTATACTGGTGCCTTCATACACCCTTCCCTTTACTCAATAAATATATATGTAGCCGGGGTAGAGATTGCGATGAAACAGTTGACAGGCACCAGACTGTGTGGCTTAATGGCTCAGTCGGTAGAATGTTGGCATAGTAAGCCAACGGCCTTGGGTTCAAGCCCCAATCGAGTCACAACTTTTTTGGCGGCCAACGTAAACAACCCACAGAGTGATTTATATGGACAAAACTTGTAATAATAAGGATCTCGTGTAGTGTTCTTTGAGTAAGAATTCGGGAGGAATTCTCGTGTAGCTCAGTCGGTACAGTGTTGGCATGGTAAGCCAGAGGACCTGGGTTCAAGCCCCAGTCGAGTCACAACTTTTTCACCATGTTACAAATACGTATTTAACGCCTCTGCAAAATGGGTAGAACCAGATCAGACAGATCATGTCTACTTATGACATAATATAAATGTATCAGTTTGCCATCTCACAGTGTTCTCTATTATTTCTTACACGAATGTTCATGAGATAATATAATTCCGTAATGCATGTATGGATTTGATGAACATAACTGACATATTATTAATGTGGATGATTCATTGTCATTTGTAATGGTTAATATGTAGAGGAAGTAGTATTAATTGCACCAGACTCACATACATGTAGCATTGCTTTTAGAGTTATCTATATTTGATATATTAATGTATTCAGTTGCACTATTTTGAGAACACAGGCAAAATGTGTCAAATCCATTTCATTTAGATTCATTTAACATAATATGTCAGATACGAATGAAACTGAAATTACATTTTTACATTCACCAAAAGACTAAATCACTGATGTAAATCAAATCCGATCACGTATTTATTTATGGGCATGTTTAAGCCATCATAAGAATCATGGAGAGTCAAATTTTCAAATTTGAATAGATGTCTACTTTACAGTCTTCTGCTATGCAAATAGTTCCAGCTAGGCCTAATGATGGTTTTATTCTATTTTGAATGTCTAACAATGTTTTGATGGTCAATATGAGTTTGAAACATTGTCATGGTTTGAGTACAAAAATAGATCGTCTGATTTACAGTACAACAATCAGCCAGGAGACATACAGAAACTCCTAGGGGAGTTTAGTAAACGTGAAGAAAAAAGATTTGGATGTAAGTATGCTTAAACTTCACTCTTTGTATCAAACCGACACAAGACGAACTATTCTCTATTGACTAAGTCAATATTAGTTATCTCCCTTGAATATTTACAATGAATGATATTATAATCTACGAAATACTTATTCCAAAGCTACAATAGCTGATTTTTGTATTCTTTGCGAAGCAATAGAATACAAAGGTGGCGTTCCACAGCCTAACCCATGGTACCCTCGCCGGCCTGACAAAATAGTGCAGTTTACTGATCTGCATTCGATGGATCTACGAATACTGCAGCGTTTACAACGCTTTGATGTTTCAATTAATGTAATGGTTTCGCCTACCTTTATCATAAATCTATTTGCGTATACTCGATAGCTAAGATTATTAATAGATTCAAGCCCACCTTATCAGAGTGGAATAACACATTATATATAATTCATGATGAACAAGGATAAAGGATGTGTCCACATGCTACCTTTGCGCTTCGGTTTGACACAATTGCTGTTACTTTTAAAACCAATCATGGAGCAGACAGGCACTGCGACCCTTGAATAGTCTAACCGTCTAGCCGTTAGTCTGTAACACACATGGTACAGTATAACCTCTCTTAACCGGAATTCTAGTAGATAAGAATTTAGATACTTTTAGGCAGGTGGCTGCTTAATGCAGAGTGAAAGTCATGCAGAAAGCTCCTAGAGGAGCTTTTTGCATGACTTTCACCCTGCATTAAGCTGCCACCTGTCTCCAAGACCGATATTCATATTAAATTTAACGGCCGGTTAAGAGAGGTTTTACTGTAGTAGATTATATCATACTTCAGCATTACTGTCTATGTGTATTGAGTAGCCACATGCCTATATAAATTGAGTAGTCATTTGTTGATGACTATTGAGTAGCTACTAGTCGATAAATATTAAGTAGCCACATGTCGATGTGTATTGAGTAGTCACATGTCGATGTGTATTGAGTAGTGACTTGACGATGTGTATTGAGTGACTACTTGTCGATATGCATTGAGTGATCACTTGTCCATGTGTATTGAATACGCACTTTTCGATATGTATTGAGTAGTCATTTATCGATGTGTATTGAGTAAGTACTTGTCGATATGCATTGAGTAGCCATTTGTCGATGTGTATTGAATATCAATAAGCACTTGTCGATATGTATTGAGTAGTCACTTGTCGAAGTGTATTGAGTAAGCACTTGTCGATGTGGATTGAGTAGTCACTTGTCGAAGTGTATTGAGTAAGCACTTGTCGATATGTATTGAGTAGTCACTTGTCGATGTGTATTGAGTAAGCACTTGTCGATATGTATTGAGTAGTCACTTGTCGATGTGTATCGAGTAAGCACTTGTCGATATGTATTGAGTAGTCACTTGTCTATGTGTATTGAGTAAGCACTAGTCGATATGTATTGAGTAGTCACTTGTCGATGTGTATTGAGTAAGCACTTGTCGATATGTATTGAGTAGTCACTTGTCGATGTGTATCGAGTAAGCACTTGTCGATATGTATTGAGTAGTCAATTGTCTATGTGTATTGAGTAAGCACTAGTCGATATGTATTGAGTAGTCACTTGTCGATGTGTATCGAGTAAGCACTTGTCGATATGTATTGAGTAGTCACTTGTCGAAGTGTATTGAGTAAGCACTTGTCGATATGTATTGAGTAGTCACTTGTCGATGTGTATCGAGTAAGCACTTGTCGATATGTATTGAGTAGTCACTTGTCGAAGTGTATTGAGTAAGCACTTGTCGATATGTATTGAGCAGTCACTTGTCAATGTGTATCGAGTAAGCACTTGTCGATGTGTATTGAGTAGTCACTTGTCGAAGTGTATTGAGTAAGCACTTGTCGATATGTATTGAGCAGTCACTTGTCAATGTGTATTGAGTAAGCACTTGTCGATGTGTATTGAGTAGTCACTTGTCGATGTGTATTGAGTAGTCACTTGTCGATGTGTATTGAGTAAGCACTTGTCGATGTGTATTGAGTAAGCACTTGTCGATGTGTATTGAGTAGTCACTTGTCGATGTGTATTGAGTAGTCATTTATCGATGTGTCTGGTTTGTTTTCATAAACAGCGCACTATTCGTTGAATTGCGTGTTATAGACGTTCTGCATAATTATAGTCACTGATTGATGTATATCATGTTTTACAGGCCTCGTCTATTTTCTGAGGGATGAGGTTGAAGGTTGGTACCTTTTTATTCCTACGATCCAAATCTTTATATAAAAAAACCTGCATTGATTTTTTGTTATCATCCCGATTTCTAATATAATGCCATTTGCTATGCGCTATGGCTGATTCGTTGCCTTTATAATTGTACAATGCTATCAAAAGAGGATTTAACCCTTTCGGCGCCAAATTTCTAATTGTCGTCTGCAATCCAATTGTGTCAAATCATTTGGTAAAACAAGGAAATGAGATAAATAAATGCAAATTTCAAACGAATAAAGCACAGATATAAGAAATAGAGTTTGAGACAAAAATTGAAGTCCTTGATCAAACGCCGCCTTGAAAAGGCGGCGTCTGATTTGTGACTGCACTATTTGTCATGGTGCATTTATGCGACATCGGCGGTGAAAGGGTTAATATTCATAGTACATGTACATCATGTATGTTTGACCGACGGGACTCGCTTCGCCTAGAATCGCCTAGTAGCACACAAAAGCAGCGGTGCAGTTTTCTAAGGCTACAATCACACTAGCGCTTGCGGTCATTAAAGACCACTGGCGACCTCTGAAACCGGCGATCGTTTTCGATGTCGGCGAATTAATTCAATAAAATGCTTTGCAGTTACATTGGAGATGCATCTGCGACTAGCGTACGACAGATATTCGTACGAAGGTTCCCCGATCACTTCCGACCTGTCGTTCGACCATCGCACGATCACTTCCCACTACGATAGATAAGCAGTAACTAGTGGAGACCGGTAAAGACGTGCGTTTGTCGTACAATTGACATACGTCGGCTTTGCGATCACTGTTGACCTGAATAAGACCGATAGTTTGGGGTATAAATACCAACTTTTTCGAATGATAAATATCATTTTGTGTGGAGCAGTGCAAGAGGGTAGATCGAATAATGACTATGGCCAATGCTTCTTTCAGAATAATCTTGCTGTGTTTCAATTCCTCTCTCAATGTTGGCATCTTTTTCCGACCTTTTAACCTTAGTTTTGCTTTTATATATTTTGGTGGCATTTCGATTTGCAGCCCTTAATGGACACGATACTATAGCTGTATGGCCACGTGGTCTATGTCTAGTCGCAGGTAATCATCAGCTAGTCGCTAGTTATCGCACGACAGTCGTATGAAATTGTAGAAAGGTCGCTGACAGTCGAACGACTGGCTCGCGACTTAGAAAAGACTATCTGCGACCAAATGTATGGAAGATCAGTAAAGACCAGTTAAAAATTGTTAGAGACCTTCGTACGACGATCGTACGATTACCTAAAACCTCTTAAAGACCACAGGCGACCAGTTCGGTCATAAGTAGGTGATTGTGCATAACCAAAACCTCTCTACGACTGAAACTGGTCGCACGAACGGAAACGATTACCAGCGTATTGATATGAAGTCGTGCGATCTTCGTACGAATATCAACGACCAGTGTGGTCCGTAGCAATCGTAAACAGGTCTTAAGTGGTCGTAATGCCTAGTGGGACTGGGGCTTAAACTCATTCAAACAATTATCTATTGGACTCGCCAAACGAAATATAGATACAAGCTCTGTATTCGTCAACATGAGATATTGACTACGTCAGAGCGCCCAAAACGCATTTAGTCTTTTACCCGTAGAAGTTCTACTTTATTCCATATAATATGTATATTATACTTATTTGTATATCAGATCCGACTGGAGAAGTGGGGATGGTTCTACAAGGTTTTAATGATGAAGGTTGGTTTATCTTTATTACTAAGATCCAAATTCTTTAACCCTTTAGTCCATGCATATTCATCTCAGAAATAATGACGACATGGCAGAAACTATAAAATCATATCTAAAATACATTAAAAGCAAACAGAGCAGATCCTGATCAGACGGCTCCAGCAGAAGCCGTCTGATCTTGGTCTACTCTGTTTGCAAAAGGGTAGAAATGCGTATTTATGGATTAAATGGTCAAATGTTACTTGCATTGAACGCGTCGCTATAGCAACGTCATGCACTTATATGGCAAAGCATATGCGAGTTGATTCTGCCATTGCATGTGTATAAAAAGATGATACTCGTAGTACATTTTGTATCGTAGGTCTTTTGTTAGTTAGTTCAACACTTTAACTGCATGTACTTTGCAAACAGAATAAAACACTTAAACAAGAACTTATACTCGAATATTCAAACTGCTCATGTAGGAGACATCTAGACTGGGTCTTCTCTGTTTGCTTATGAAATAATCTCGATCTGATTCTACAGTTTCTGACATGGCTATAATGTCCTATGTCAATATGTCATTATAATTCAGTATCGTTTGTTTTCATTACTTTTGGTGAGCTGTGATTGGCTGTGTTTTTCCATACTCCCATGAAAAACAAAATTAGGCTACGTCTTGCCGGGACTACTTTCTCTATGTTGAATGTTGAGTGTATTCGTCCGCAGTTATTTGAATCGGTATTAAATGTTGAAAATAAACAAATGATTTGTGAATACATAAATACTTGAATAGCTTTGATCTAATATTTCGACCACTAAGGGCACTTTTCAAAGATTATCATGATATGATAATCTTTGAAAAAGGCCCTTAGTGGTCGAAATATTAGATCAGAGCTATTCAAGTATTTATGTATTATATTAATTCCATTTTTAGAATATTTTCTTCATTGTTGATTTGTGAATATTGTTTTAATGTATTTCTTATATTCAGTAGTGATATTACATTATAGGCAATATACAGATTTTTCATACATCCATGAAATACATTCCTTAAATAGTTTTTCTTTTCAGCTAATAGATATCCATGCATTCATTATGTTTTTATATAAATATTCTTGAGGTAACGGATGAACGAAAAGAAGACTCACTCTGAACTATATACTATAGTTATGTATGAACGCTAATGAATGAATATGTAAAACTCTACATACCCCATTCTTACCTTCAAGTAATAAATAAATAATTGAATAGAAATAGAGTAAACCCGCATAACCCATTACCTCATAGGCTATTTTTAGATACAACCTCTTTGAATAAATCTACCGAAAAGGAGCATTAACTAGAGGAAAGGAACATTTTAGAATTTTGTAGTTTGAAACCATTGTGATAAATAGAGCATTTGCTCCTATAGGAGTAAATGCTCTATTTACCACAATGGTTTAACAAAGTGACTTTTACAGAGTCGTCAAAAGTCGTCAATATGAGGGAATGGGTTAATTAAACAGGAACTTAAATATTCTGAGTTTCTATATAGACTCATCATAAAACTAGATATTAAATGTAAGCCTTGTTTATTAAATGAAGATGTAATCTCGACAATCGGCAAATGTAGAACATTTATTTCCGAGCTCTGTTGGAGATTTTAAAGCTTTTAGATGTAGGGGTACCCTATGTGATGTACACGGGGCATTTCCCCCATTGACCACTGTTACAAGCTCATACGACTTTCCTTGTAATGTTTAAAACTAGTTTGTGGTGATGATCCTGATGATATTGTACAGTATCTGGAAGGTGAAATAAATGCTATCGTTCCTGTGGCCCCCCAGACCAGGGACGCCTCCGCCATTAGATCACTGCTGGCCCAAATCGAAAAGGTAAGGGTAAGGTACATGTACTCTTTCTAGCAAGAGACCAAAACTGCATTTGAGTAACATGTATGTTGTAATTACTATTTATTACAGTTCAGCAGGCAATGTATATGTGACCATCGACATTTTAAGTGTTAAATATACATATATTTCATGGATTCGCTGCCAGGTCGACCATCCAGCCAACACATTCCTTGAGTTTGACCATTTTATAACATGTTTCTTAGAAGACATTTCTGTAACTTTAATCCACAGGAACCGCGTATATAATACCTCTGAAGCCAGTGTATACCCTGACCAGAGGGCTCTTTTGGGAACTCTCTGATCAGGGTCTGCATTGCTTGTCACATAATCATTGTCTTCAGAGATAAATGTTGATATAATAGACGCATTTTGTATAATAAAACTCTTCAGAAAGGGAGAAGCAAGATGTAATTATTCTGCAGACTAAGCGTTAAATATCAGGCTACAGGCCATCAGTGATTTAACTTGAATGTATGTCTTTTAACCCTTTCCCTGTTCTGTATTTAGGCCAACTTTCAATACCTACTGAATATTCATCAACAAAACAGTTATAAAAGAAATATGGAAGGTGGAACATTGTAGACATTTTAGTAAGTAAAGCATCAAATCTATCAATTTCTATTAGCAAACAGAGCAGACCCTGATCAGATGGCTCCTCTAGGAGCCATCTGATCTGGGTCTACTCTGTTTGCAAATGCGTGAAAACACGTTTATATGAGGGAAAGGGTTAAAAGATTTGAAAATGTCTACAAAGAAAATTTAACCAACGTCTGATCTAGGTCTGCTCCGTTTGCAAATGCGTGAGAAAGTGTATCTAAGGAGTAAGGTTTCGTCAAACGCCTTTTCGTAAAGTCTGAAATTAGGATATTATCATACATGTAGTCTTGTATCGATTATACTACAATAGGACTTGTAGGATGCCCTCACTTATTATATGTATATTTATTACCTAGCTTCTATACACATTGTGAGATGAACACATTCATTATCTATATTTATTATTACAGTGCTCCCTCTCTACAACGACACCCTTTGGGATACGAAGATTGTATGTGTTGTTCAGAGGGAGTTGTTATAGGAAGGGAAAATCAAACATAATTAGCTTGTTTGCAGATCCCCAGATAAGGTGTATTTCGAGAACTAAAATCGTTATGCATCAATCAAACCCTATGTTGTGACCACTCTTTAGAATCGTCACAAAGTGACGATTCTAAAGAGTGGTCACAACATAGCGTTTGATTGAGGCATAAAGAAAATACGATGTAAAAAGTTGTGTCTGGAGCCTTGTTGTTTCGGAAACAGTGACATGCGTTGTTGTAAGGAGGGAATCGTTATAGAGAGGGCCGTTGTAGGGAGGGACGACTGTATATACCACCATATTTCTAGAGTGACGTATTCGCTCATTATCTATATCTATTATTATACAGTGAACCCTCGTTATACCGGCATTCGTTACAATAGCACCCTCGTTATACCGGCATTCGTTACAATAGCACCCTCGTTATACCGGCATTCGTTACAATTGCACCCTCGTTATACCGGCAGTATGCATTGAAACAACATCACCGTTAACTCTTTAAAACAACCACTGAATAAATAGGTACAATGCCAATAGCACAGATGGTTGCTTAATGCAGAACACAAGAAGTGCAAAAAGCTCCCTAAGGGAGCTTTTTGCACTTCTTGTGTTCTGCATTAAGCGTTCACCTGTTGGTACTAGTTTAAAACTGGCCATATGGTTCCTTTCATATTTAAACTCGTTATAACGGCAACCTCGTTATGCCAACAAAATGTCTGGAAACAAACACCTCCGTTGTAACGAGGGTTCATTGTACCACTTTACGTCTAGTGTGGTGTATTCGCTCATTATCTCTGTCTGTTGTTATTCTACCATACATCTAGAATGATGTCTTCACTAATTATCTGTATATATTGTTATGCTACAACTGGTCCTGTGACTTGACCACAAATATTATCTATTTATTTTGTTTTATTACAGCTAGTGAAGAAGTAAAACGGAACCTAAGCCACAGCCGAATTGTTATAATGACCATGGATTTAAAAACGGACTTACGAAATGAATCTTATAAGTAGATACCTGTCCTCTATCTCTTTATATAACACGTTTAAACTTTTATGCAAGACAAGAGCACGACTGTGTATTCTATCCACACTTGGCCAGGAACAGGATCAAACATAACTCCAATGTGTCTGTGTGTTTGGTTTGCTTTGTTGCGTTTCTTATCTAAATAATGTCGTGATCGAAACATTTCTATCAACAATACCCAGTTTCATTTTAGAATGATTAATCAGTTTGTCTGTGGCGACACAACAACATAATTTAACCATTTATTCCATGAGAATTTATATAAGACAATATTTGCTTATATCTATAATGCCTTACAAACAGGACAGCGTTTGGATTGGTCCTGGTAAAACTATATAAACAGGTCAATATAATTTCATAAGCAAACAGAACAGAATCCTATCAGATGGCTCCAACAGGGGCTGTCTGATCTGGGTCTACTTTGTTTGAAAATGTGTTAAAAGGGCGTATCTATGCAGTAAAGGCAAAACATGCCACTGTATAACTACAACTTTATCGATGCCTCTGTTAAAAAGGTTATAACACTTTTTGCTTGAATCTGATATCATTCCCAAGCAACTAACTGGCCAGGTTTTGAGCTTGAGCAAACAAAATCAGACCAATCTGATACTTGAGATTAAACTCAGAGGCAGACTCAACGGTTTTATAATTTCGGACCATAGGCCAGCAACCACGTACTATACACGGCGTGGTGCCAGTCTTTCGGTGTTCGGCAAGTTGAATATCACAATACCGCAGACTAATACAGTTAAACTTTGATATCTCGAACTTCAAGGGACCATACAAATTGGTTCGAGGTAACAGAGGTAACAGATGTTCGAGTCATCCGATATATAATCTGACCAACATCTAAGTTCAGAGCTTAATGCAGGTCTAAAGTAATGCTGAAAGCTCATAAAGCTCCTCATTACTTTAGACCTGCATTAAGTTGTCACACGTGTTTCTAGATATGTGTAGTGATACATTTATGAACAATTCTGTATTTTAAATTTTGGAAGGACCGAACGTTTAGTTCGAGTTATCCCGAAATTCGAGTTATCCGAGTTCGAGATATCGAAGTTCAACTGTACCGATCATAAATGTTGATCCTGACCACACGTCATGTGTTTGTCGTGGTATTCCCCATGAGTCTAAATTACTGGATATTCCATGAAATAGCATTTCTGAATAAGTGACACATATGACAACCATTAGCGTTACCCAAAACTGTCAATAAACGACACATATTGTGTACTGCCTTGGAGAAACAACTGATCAATACACTTAATATGGAAAAAAACAGTCAAACAGGGAGAGCCACATACGAAAGGACACTGCACAAAACACTATCAAACAAGAAACGGCACAGCCACAAGACAAACCATCGCGTCAACGTCACGTTAAAGGCTTAACGGGGTAGATGTCACCTACATGTCGCGCTGGATCTCTCTCACGGAAGCGATGAACACTAGTAAGCAGCAATCACCTCGGAGAGAGTTTCATAGCATGACGGAAACTGCCGAGTTCCACCACAGCATGCCCATCTCTTACTTGCACCATCTCTTATGACTATTTCTATGTCTAATAAAGCATTCTGCAGCATATTGTATCTTGTTTACTTAACCCTTTCCTCCATAAAAACGTCTTTCTAGGCCTCTGTAATAACCACTTCTTGAAACCATTGTGATAAATAGAGCATTTGCTCCTATAGGAGCAAATGCTCTATTTATCACAATAGTTTCAAACTACAAAAAATCTAAAATTTTGCTTTTCTTTAGTTAATGTTCCTTTTCGGTAGATTCATTCAAAGAGATTGGGTCTAAAAATAGCCTATGAGGGAATGGGTTAATTCTATCCAATACTATGGGTATTAACTCTTCATTAGACCAGTTTGTTAACACCTATCCCAGCTGTGAAAACCTAATATCAGCTGAAATTTGGTTTGGGGGCAAGAAGACTACTTCCGATTCAATCAAACTTTTTAAAAATCTATTAAACAAGTGTCAAACAGCTTGGGTCTGATCAAACAAGTGTCAAACAGCTTGGCGTCTGATGAGGCGCGGATTTACTCGGCGTATCAACTGTACTCAGACTGTTGTAAAAAAAAAAAAGATTCAGTTCGCAAATACCGGCCACAACGGCCCATAAGCATACGGGTCAACAAGCAATGTTGTCCGGGGTCAGAGGTTAATGCTTCTTAGTCTGAGTTCATTATCAAGTACCAAGTGATTGATCAGGGTCCATGCTTATAAAGCTTTTTAGTTGAGTCTGAATTCGTTCTAAAGCTTTTGATTGGTCAGATTTGAGTTCTCAAGCTTTTGATTGGTCAGATTTGAGCCAAAGGCTCAAATCTGACCAATCAAAATCTTGAGAACGAACTCAGACTCAACTAAAAGTTTTATAAGCATAGACCCAGGCTCTGAGCATGCTTGAGAATTATCTCAAACTCAAGCAAAAAGTTGTATAACATCAGACACTGATCAGTTTAACGCAGTTCAACTTGGCGCTTTCTGATGCCACACTGTATGTCGGTGTTTATCAAAAACCAGACATATGTTGTTACCGACAATGTAACATTAACCATTTCCCAGATAAATACGTCTTTTGACGCCATTACAAAAGGGGTTAAGATCAGACTGCTCCTGTGGGTAGAAGCCGTGTGATCAGGGTCTGCTCCGCATGATTATGGTACTACATTTGTACATATATATATGACTGTACAGTTTCTGCCATGGCCTAAGGTGTCTCATGACCACTAGACAATAAAGCAATTAAGCGTATATATTCATGATTTCATTATTTCTTAAGGATTAAAATGTGCTGATGGTTGAACAGGCAGTGCATTTAACCCTTTCGGCGCCAATTTTCTAATTGTCGTCTGCAATCCAAGTTTGTTAAATCATTCAGTTAAATAAGGAAATGAGATAAATAAATGCAAATTTCAAAGAAATAAAGCACATATATAGAAATAGAGATTGAGACAAATAGTGAAGTCCCTGATCAGACGCCGCCTTGAAAAGGCGGCGTCTGGTCTGAGACTGAACTATTTGTCGTGGTGGATTTACTCGACTGTGGCGGTGAAAGGGTTAAACCATTTACACTGTCATACAATAGGTTTCTACTGTAGCGCTGCATGTACCACCTTTAGCACACATTTGTAAATGAAAACAGGGTTTTTACCCTATGGCAGAAACTGTAGGATTGAGTCAGTTGAACTATACAAATTAGTTCGAGATAACAGAAGTTCGACTTATCCGCTTTCTAATCTGAACAATTTCTCGAGTTCATAGCTTAACACAGGTCTAAAGTAATGCTGAAAGCTCCTGTAGGAGCTTTCAGCATTACTTTATACCTGTATTAAGCTGTCACATGTTTCTAGATATCTGTAACGTTACATTTTAGGTCAATGCTGTATTGTAGTTTTGAAAGGACTGAACATTTTGTTCGAGTTACCCGAAGTTCGAGTTATCCGAGTTCAAGCTAAACTGTATATCTGTCAAAACGGTTTACGTATGATACCATAGACACCACAGATACCACAGGTCTTCATTGCACTGAAATGATAAAAAGCAGACATCGGAGGTTCATGTTGCAAATTTACTCAATAACTTATATTCATGGAACGCATATTTAAGGGCGGGAAAATCTAGCGCGAAACTAGGTCAACCCTGAATAGTCAGCAGTGAAACTAGGTCATCCCTGTATAGTCAGCAGCGAAACTAGGTTATCCCTGTATAGTCAGCAGCGAGATTCCCGTAAGATTTTCCCGATCTTGTATTTATAGCCGATACAGGAAGAAATAATGTATACTTTCTACAAGCAAACATTTATGATAAACGTTCTAGAGGTAGTAGTAATGTGTTGTAGTATGCTTAAGTGGTTCGTGAATGTATTTTATTCAGCACGTTTTGCAAAATCAAACACCGATATATGTTTTTAAAAATATGGTAGTTTGATCCAGTTCAATTGTTATGCAGAAATCAAACACCTATATATGTCTTTAAAAATGTGTTAGTTTGATCCAGTACACTCGTTATGCATAAAGCTCCCATAAGAGCGTTGTGCATTACCGTCGTTCTGTATTAAGTAGCCATTCTTTTTAAGGAGTTATACAGTTAAAACCCCGCTAATGCGACCACCTAAAAGAAGTGTAATTCTGGGTGCTAGATGCAGGTGGTAGCTTAATGCAGGACAAAAGTAATACAGAACGCTCTATTACTTTTGTCCTTCATTAAGCAACCACCTGCTTATAAAGAAAACAATGTTTGTTCATAAAGTGGTCGCAATAGAGGGGTTCAACTGTATTTATTTAGAGGTCGCTATGCACAGATTTTACTATAGATGCATCTCAACAATATTTCGTACAACTGGGCATCTGAATGGATTAGAGTAAATCCCTTCTAATGCGACCACCGACATGCGTCTTATACTTGATCGTAGAGGAAGGTTGAGGAAAGCACATATCGGAGTTTTCTGCATTACCTTCGTCCTACGTTAAACCATTCCCCCATAGGCTATTTTAAAATGCTACCTATTTGAATGAATCTACTGAAAAGGAACATTAACTAGAGAAAAGGAAAATTACAGAAGTGGGTGGTTTTGAAACCATTGTGATAAATAGAGCATTTGCTCCTATGGAGCAAATGCTCTATTTATCACAATGGTTTCATAAAATGACTTTACATGGGCGTAGAAAGGCGTATTTATGGAGAAAAGGGTTAAGCAAACATTTTCTCTAAAATATGTCAATATCTGTTCATGAAATGGTCGCTTTAAATGTGGTTATGTTGTACAGTACAACCGCCTGAGTATGACCACATGAAAAACGGTTTAATCCTGGGTCTTAAATGCAGGTAATATCATTCAGCAATCAACTTGTTTTAAAGGCATCTATGTTAATTCATGAAGTGGTGGTACAGTAGAGCCCCTCTAATGCGACCACTTAATGAATGAACATGTGTAGTTTTATAAGCAGGTTGTTGCTTAATCCAGGACAAAAGTAATGCAGAAAGCTCCTCTGCCCTGCATTAAGCTACCACCTGCATCTATCATCCAGAATTATACCTCTTTTAAGTGGTCGCATTAGCGGAGTTTTACTGTATTAAATAGGATTCAATGTATACGTCTTTGGCTTTGTTCTGACTGTTTTGAACAATTATTTACTTCTGCTAAAACTATCTAGTTAACCCTTTCCCTGTTCTATTTTTATTCCAAAGTTCAATAGCTATTGAATATTCATGGACAAAATAGTTACATGTATAAGAAATATGAAAAATGGAACATTGTAGCCATTTTAGAAACTATCCCTGTATAGTCAGCAGCGAGATTCCCGTAAGATTTTCCCGATCTTGTATTTATAGCCGATACAGGAAGAAATAATGTATACTTTCTACAAGCAAACATTTATGATAAACGTTCTAGAGGTAGTAGTAATGTGTTGTAGTATGCTTAAGTGGTTCGTGAATGTATTTTATTCAGCACGTTTTGCAAAATCAAACACCGATATATGTTTTTAAAAATATGGTAGTTTGATCCAGTTCAATTGTTATGCAGAAATCAAACACCTATATATGTCTTTAAAAATGTGTTAGTTTGATCCAGTACACTCGTTATGCATAAAGCTCCCATAAGAGCGTTGTGCATTACCGTCGTTCTGTATTAAGTAGCCATTCTTTTTAAGGAGTTATACAGTTAAAACCCCGCTAATGCGACCACCTAAAAGAAGTGTAATTCTGGGTGCTAGATGCAGGTGGTAGCTAAATGCAGGACAAAAGTAATACAGAAAGCTCTATTAGTTTTGTCCTGCATTAAGCAACCACCTGCTTATAAAGACAACAATGTTTGTTCATAAAGTGGTCGCAATAGAGGGGTTCAACTGTATTTATTTAGAGGTCGCTATGCACAGACTTTAATATAGATGCATCTCAACAATATTTCGTACAACTGGGCATCTGAATGGATTAGAGTAAATCCCTTCTAATGCGACCACCGACATGCGTCTTATACTTGATCGTAGAGGAAGGTTGAGGAAAGCACATATCGGAGTTTTCTGCATTACCTTCGTCCTACGTTAAACCATTCCCCCATAGGCTATTTTAAAATGCTACCTATTTGAATGAATCTACTGAAAAGGAACATTAACTAGAGAAAAGGAAAATTACAGAAGTGGGTGGTTTTGAAACCATTGTGATAAATAGAGCATTTGCTCCTATGGAGCAAATGCTCTATTTATCACAATGGTTTCATAAAATGACTTTACATGGGCGTAGAAAGGCGTATTTATGGAGAAAAGGGTTAAGCAAACATTTTCTCTAAAATATGTCAATATCTGTTCATGAAATGGTCGCTTTAAATGTGGTTATGTTGTACAGTACAACCGCCTGAGTATGACCACATGAAAAACGGTTTAATCCTGGGTCTTAAATGCAGGTAATATCATTCAGCAATCAACTTGTTTTAAAGGCATCTATGTTAATTCATGAAGTGGTGGTACAGTAGAGCCCCTCTAATGCGACCACTTAATGAATGAACATGTGTAGTTTTATAAGCAGGTTGTTGCTTAATCCAGGACAAAAGTAATGCAGAAAGCTCCTCTGCCCTGCATTAAGCTACCACCTGCATCTATCATCCAGAATTATACCTCTTTTAAGTGGTCGCATTAGCGGAGTTTTACTGTATTAAATAGGATTCAATGTATACGTCTTTGGCTTTGTTCTGACTGTTTTGAACAATTATTTACTTCTGCTAAAACTATCTAGTTAACCCTTTCCCTGTTCTATTTTTATTCCAAAGTTCAATAGCTATTGAATATTCATGGACAAAATAGTTACATGTATAAGAAATATGAAAAATGGAACATTGTAGCCATTTTAGAAACTATCCCTGTATAGTCAGCAGCGAGATTCCCGTAAGATTTTCCCGATCTTGTATTTATAGCCGATACAGGAAGAAATAATGTATACTTTCTACAAGCAAACATTTATGATAAACGTTCTAGAGGTAGTAGTAATGTGTTGTAGTATGCTTAAGTGGTTCGTGAATGTATTTTATTCAGCACGTTTTGCAAAATCAAACACCGATATATGTTTTTAAAAATATGGTAGTTTGATCCAGTTCAATTGTTATGCAGAAATCAAACACCTATATATGTCTTTAAAAATGTGTTAGTTTGATCCAGTACACTCGTTATGCATAAAGCTCCCATAAGAGCGTTGTGCATTACCGTCGTTCTGTATTAAGTAGCCATTCTTTTTAAGGAGTTATACAGTTAAAACCCCGCTAATGCGACCACCTAAAAGAAGTGTAATTCTGGGTGCTAGATGCAGGTGGTAGCTAAATGCAGGACAAAAGTAATACAGAAAGCTCTATTAGTTTTGTCCTGCATTAAGCAACCACCTGCTTATAAAGACAACAATGTTTGTTCATAAAGTGGTCGCAATAGAGGGGTTCAACTGTATTTATTTAGAGGTCGCTATGCACAGACTTTAATATAGATGCATCTCAACAATATTTCGTACAACTGGGCATCTGAATGGATTAGAGTAAATCCCTTCTAATGCGACCACCGACATGCGTCTTATACTTGATCGTAGAGGAAGGTTGAGGAAAGCACATATCGGAGTTTTCTGCATTACCTTCGTCCTACGTTAAACCATTCCCCCATAGGCTATTTTAAGATGCTACCTCTTTGAATGAATCTACTGAAAAGTTAAAACAATTAGTATGAGAAGGGTTAAATAAACGAAATGAAATTTACAACTTATGGGCGAAAAATTAACTAGAGAAAAGGAAAATTACAGAAGTTTGTGGTTTTGAAACCATTGTGATAAATAGAGCATTTGCTCCTATGGAGCAAATGCTCTATTTATCACAATGGTTTCATAAAATGACTTTACATGGGCGTAGAAAGGCGTATTTATGGAGAAAAGGGTTAAGCAAACACTTTCTCTAAAATATGTCAATATCTGTTCATGAAATGGTCGCTTTAAAGGTGGTTCTGCTGTACAGTACAACCGCCTGAGTATGACCACATGAAAAACGGTTTAATCCTGGGTCTTAAATGCAGGTGATATCATTCAGCAATCAACTTGTTTTAAAGGCATCTATGTTAATTCATGAAGTGGTGGTACAGTAGATCCCCTCTAATGCGACCACTTAATGAATGAACATGGGTAGTTTTATAAGCAGGTGGTTGCTTAATCCAGGACAAAAGTAATGCAGAAAGCTCCTCTGCCCTGCATTAAGCTACCACCTGCATCTATCATCCAGAATTATACCTCTTTTAAGTGGTCGCATTAGCGGGGTTTTACTGTATTAAATAGGATTCAATGTATACGTCTTGTTCTTTGTTCTGACTGTTTTGAACAATTATTTACTTCTGCTAAAACTATCTAGTTAACCCTTTCCCTGTTCTATTTTTATTCCAAATTTCAATAGCTATTGAATATTCATGGACAAAATAGTTACATGTATAATGAAATATGAAAAATGGAACATTGTAGCCATTTTAGAAACTAAAGAAACATGTCTTTCAAATCCCATTAGCAAACAGAACAGACCCTGATCAGACGGCTCTTATCGGAGGTCTACTCTGTTTGCAGATGTGTGAAAACACGTTTATATGAGAGCAAGGGTTAAGGTAAAATAATCACCTTTTACTCCACAGAGACAACATTTTATACCTTTACAAAGAGTGTAGACCCAAAATCAGACGGATCCTATATAGGGTCTGCTCTGTTTGCTCATGAAATGATACAGACATGATGGTACAGGTTCTACCATGACCACACCATACCTGTTTTCATGTATGTTTCATGGACTAATTGGCTGCATATATATTACCTAACAACGTGACCAGATGCAGAATGACGAAGCTCTAATTCATAGTCAATGGCACACAAACCCCTCCATTATTTCGTAGCAAAGAAACAAACTCTTTGGTCCCATGAAGTATTTCCAAAGTAAACACACGAGGCGTTATTATTTAACCCATTCACCGTCAATGTCGCAAAATGCACCACGACAAATAGTGCAGTCCCAGATCAGACGCCGCCTTTTCAAGGCGGCGTCTGATCAGGGACTTCACTTTTTGTTTCAAACTCTATTTATATATACATTTGTATGTGCTTTATTCCTTTGAAATCTGCATTTATATATATCATTTCCTTATTTTACCGAATGATTTAACAAAAGTGGTTTGCAGACGACAATTAGAAATGTGACACCGAAAGGGTTAAAAAGACAAAGAGACAGTTTCAAACACGCATTATAATTCCAGATCAGCTGCCGAGCTCCATCACGATGTCAGATGTTCTACACTGTTAAAATAACAGTACAGCATAATTTATCTTAGTAGAGTTGGGCCCTTAACCCTTTCAGTGTAGGACACGGGTCACTAATGTCCGCTGCAAACAATGTAGACCCATGTGAGATGGCTCCAAGATGAGTTCTTTAATCAGGATCTGTATTGTGTTTTTAAACATCCTTTGATATTAAATTCATAGTAAGCTTGACTTGTTTGAATTTTTAAATAGTCCATTTTGAATGTTCAAAGAAGGGGTTAAATGCTCCTGTGTGTCATGTCTACACAGTGTACAGATGAGCGTATTGTATATACAGGGCTCCTAGAGGAAATCGGGGTCTGCATCGTTTCTTTTTCAAACTCGTCTAGCATATTAAAGCTTTTCATACCGAGATAGATAGATAGATAGATAGATAGATAGGAATGATTTATACAAATTTGATAGAGGTTCACCTACAAATCATTCCTCTGACATTTAGTGAAACTCCGGTCAGTGGTTTTGGTAGACTTTAAGAGCCGTCTAATCTGGGTCTACTCTGTTTGCAAATGTGCGAACAGGCGTTCATATGAAAAAGGGGTAAACCTTCTCATCGACACTATTTGCAATGGACTAAATCCTCTTTCTCAGACGAGTGCCTCATACTTTGAACGCAGAAATGCACATAGATAGATAGATTTATTTCAATATCGAGCAACAAGACAATAGTTAACAACACATACATATTTTAAAATTATAACAATATTAAAACAAGAGCTCCATGTGTCGGAGCATTATATGCAGAAAGTATGTGCTGTCAAAACATGCACAATGTAAATAAATATCGGGGACGGCTCATGTAATCAAGTTATTAAGCGAACACTGTTTTTTGAGTTGATGACTACTGTGACCTTGACCATTTACCGACTGACCCCTAAATCAATACGGGTCATCTACTTGCCATGAACAACCATTCTACTAAGTATGAAGACAACACACACAATAGTCATCAAGTTATTGAGCGGACAAGATTTTGAGCTGAAAAATAGCCAATGGGGTAATGGGTTAATTTATATGTATTTAACAAGTTGCATACGGTCCAAATCAGATCTTATGGCACTGCAACATAACCTACTTATAATGTAAATAAGACATACCTGTAACGGTGGTCTCGAGAAAAATAAAAATAAAAACCAAAAATAATGTATACGCTCTCATCAAAACATATGAAAAAACAAAACTTCCCATTCCAAATATAAAACAATAAAAATAAAACAGATTCGAAACAAACTATTATAGCGGCCACCTGGGCATTATACAGTGTTTATACCTAAAGTGTTTGTAAACATTGATAACAAAAGGTGTGCCATAAGATCTAATTTTACCTGTTCACAGACGTTTGTTTCTCTTAAATATGTTTTCGTTGCACATGCAATTTACCACTGTATTTGCCATCGCGGTTGGTGTAGTTTAGTCGGAGAGGGAATACGTTTACTTACACTGTTTTTAGGACGGGGTGGATTAAGTGTGACGTTGGTACCCCTTGACCGGTTTAACCCCCCCCCCCCCAGTGACTACTGTCACTGACCGTTCCAAAGCGGTACTTCCAACCCTAAGGTAAAGCCCTAGATCTATACATCCTTAGACTTTTCACATCAAGTTTCCTGCATGGATCCGTTCCATTCGCGCTCTGTATCTATATACATGTACTTTATTTAACGATTGTTCTTGATTATGTAATTATTTTTCAAATATCAGGGAATTTTTATAGTCAGTTTGAACTCATAAGTATTTCCTTTTGAAACAAACTAAGTTTTCAAACGTTATGCAGATTATCGTGACCTAATTGCCATTGTGTGTGCCTGTCTGTGATCAGGATCTTAGATGTTTGACAATTTTAAAATAAAACTATGCAAAGCATAGACTAATTGACTATGTATAATTGAATACGCAACACACAAAAGATTGAGCAGGTGAACATTTTAAATTGAACATGGTACATGTATTTTCGAATTCATAGTTGTCCTAGCACAATTCTGCTGGATCCTACCTCTAAGTTTCATCGAAATGCATACTATTGACACCAGGACTGTATGTTAATATAGCATAATGCTTTAAAAAAAAGTCCATAGCAAGTTTCAAGAGGCAGGCTTATGTTTTCCAGTTTGTTTGCTTTAAAATGTTTTTAGAGAAAAGAATATCAAAAAGTATAAAGAATATGAATAAAAAAAATATACTAGAATCTTTTTTCTATTTACGTTTGGTTTTGACGGGATTCGAACCAAGAAAGTCGCGCGTCTTTCCCCTCGGCCACTGATTGGGTCCCAATAGATAAGGGTTACATGGTTCTATTTATACGCTACAAAAAGAGAGAACAACGACTTGTGAACGTACATACTTAATGTGTAAATTATACAGACCCATTTTTCTTGAAATCTCCAAGCATAAAATGAATAGATTTTACCAATGACATACTGTCAATCCAGACGCCTTTGTTCAAACTGCATGGTGTCTTTTTACAACAGAAGTCCGACATAAGGTCGTCGGATTCTGAAAATCCCATACCCTTCCTGTGGTATTTACAGAAGTCCGATACATGGTCGTCGGATTCTGAGTTAAATGACCCTTTTTCTAGTCACTAATATCCTTTGCAAACAGAGCAGACCCAGCTAAGAAGGCTCATAGAGGAGCCCTCTCATCAGGATCTGCACTGTTTGTCATGTTACACTTTTGTTTGGAAAAGTACCTAAATATTCACCATAAGCTCATTTTAGCTTGACTTGTTTGAATTTGGAAGAGCTCTTTTGCAAATTCAGCGTTGTAATGGTTAAGTAGACCAAAGTAACATATGTTAGATTTTGTTTCATGTGTACTATTGCAGAATTGTTTGAGGTACATTAAATAGACACATAACCGAAAAGAATTATTTGATTATAACAGCCACTGTTGATATTTCGATACACTTTCAACATTTTGTGAACTACTATGACATATCGAACATCAATGGCCGGTACTATTTCTGGGATAGAACGAAATTTCAAATGCAGAAATTCCATTCCATTGCGACATTACAATGTTTCATGATGTATTTTATCAATGGTCGTGCGACGTTGTTGCTAAGATCTGGTTTGAAAGAAATAGAATTTCAAAATTACATGTGCGGTAAAACCCCTCTAAATCAGACGTTAAATTCAGTCTTGGAGACAGGTGGCAGCTTAATGCAGGGTGAAAATCATGCAGAAATATCCTCTCGCAGCTTTCTGCATGACTTTCACCCTGCATTAAGCAGCCACCTGCCTAAAAAGTATCTAAATTCTTATCTACTAGAATTCGGGTTAAGAGAGGTTTTACTGTATTGTAAAAGGGGACAAATCTATTCTTTTGAATGTATTTCAGAGATTTACCAGTGATACCCTAACTACCCTAGGTATTTTGACAAACACACTTATGCAAATAGTGCAGACCCAGATCAAACACATCCTTGATGGGTCCGTTTGAAGGGTTTTCACTATTTGCTACTATGACTGTTTTAATCTAAAGTTGCAAAAAGGGGGAGGGAAGAACATTGGCACCGGATTAGGGACTTGCGGTCTAAGTGGGAGACCCATGTTGACAGGTCTAATAGGGGGACGGACTTTTAGGGTCCCCCACTTGATATTCTGGGAAACTGCAGTTAAAAGTAGATACATGGGGTATCCACTGGATATGCGGGGACCCTTCAAGGGGAGATAATAGGATAAGTTTTAGTTTGAAAGGGACAGCTATGTAAAATGGGGTTAAGTACTACATGTATTTCTTTTTAGAGTATTTGAGAGACTAAATGCTTCATGTTTCATTTTATTCATCTAACCCGTACGTGCGCGTGTGTGTGTGTGTATGTGTTGGGGATTAACCTTTTAAATGTTGATTTTTTAAAGTTGAATGACCCATCAGTGTTTAATTATAGAGTCAATTTAGTAGAGATTTCATGTTGCGTTTGAATCCTCAATCACAAGAAGATGTTATAAAAGCCTTCAATGAAACTTGTCGATATTTGGATGATATTTTTAACTTAGATAACCCTTTCTTTGATGCTCTGATTCCTACAATTTATCCTAAAGAACTCAAATTGAATAAAGCTAACCCGTCCGACAATTATGCAGCGTTTCTTGATCTATACCTTAAAATTAACAATGGAATGATTTCTTCTAAAATATATGACAAAAGAGATGATTTTTGATTTTAATATTGTAAATTTTCCTCATCTTGACGGGGATGTTCCCCGTGCTCCATCTTACGGGGTTTATATATCTCAACTTAATCGTTTTGCTAGAGATTGTTCATCTATTGACGATTTTAACAGTCGAAATCTCATTTTAACTGAAAAACTGCTTAAGCAAGGATATAGATACCATAAACTAAGAAAAACTTTCTCTAAATTTTACTATCGAAATCTCTCGCTTATTTGCAAGTACCAATGTAATCTCAAGGTGCTTCTGCGACACGGTATTTCACATCCTGAATTTTATGGTGATGTGATTTAAAAAATTCGTAAAATTATTGGACATACCCATTTTCTTACTTTGTTCATCAAATTTGTTAAACAATTCATTAAAAAGGGATATGATACTGTAGTACTACAACATACTGCATGTTTGGTTGTAAACCCTTTTACAGTTGGCAATCACGTTGGCCTCTTTGCATGTACGCCGACAAGAAAGGTTTAGTACTCTATGAAGGCGACCTCTTAAATCCAGAAATGGAAGGAGAACGTCGGATATCTGTACTACTTCATTTTTGTCGTACCCTTTATTACTTTTCTACAGTTACTCTGTTTGCAGCTAAATCATTAAGTAAACTAGCGATAGGTGGATACAGTATGTTCAATTAAATGTTTTTTCGTTATACATGCTCTTTACCATTGTATTTGCCGTCGCGGTTGTTGTAGATTAGTCGGAGAGGGGATACGTTTATTTACACTGTTTGTCTTTTAGGGTGGGGATGAAATAAGTGTGAGGTTGGGCGCTGTATTTGAGAAGGTATTTTATTTCACAGCGACTATCGTTAACCCTTTCGCTGCCAATGCCGGATCTGTGATTACCTATGCAGAGAGTTTGGATCCATATGAGACGCCGAGTAACTCGGCGTCTCACCAGGATCCAAACTGATTGTTACTGTTACTATGTTTTTGAAGCAAAAATGAAGAACATCAAAATAATGAAATTTTGTAGCAGACGATAAAGTTAGCAGACGACAGAGTTTGGCAGCGAAAGGGTTAACCTTCAAACCCTGTAAGCATATTGTCGCTAAGTAAGTTATGGTTCCAAGCAAAGTCGTCAACTTAAGTTTGAAAGATGACATTTATTCAAGTTCTTATATAAACGGTTAGTGGTGTTTCAAACAGTGTAGATCCTGGTTAGACGTTGAATTATTAGACATTACATATGGATCCGAACTGTTTCTCTCATTGCAGCAGGTCCCGACGACCTCTGTAGTGAAAGAGTTAACCATTTACTCCATAAATATGCTTGTTGCGCCTTTGCAGACATATTAGACCCAGATCAGACAACAACTGAAATGAACAAAAAACCGAGTATAAGGCAATTTGTGTGCCGGTGGGACGCCGAGTTACACGACGTCTCACCGGGATCCAAGCTTTCTGCAAATGCGAGTCAGATCGCGAAGGGCGGGATTAGGGTTAACCTATAACGTCATAGGATATTTTTAGATACAACCTTTTTGAATAAATCTACCGAAAAGGAGCATTAACTAGAGAAAAGGAAACTTTTTAGAATTCTGTAGTTTGAAACCATTGTGATAAATAGAGCATTTGCTCCTATATGAGCACATGCTCTTTTAATCACAATGATTTCACAAAGTGACCTTTACAGAGTCGTCAAAAGTCGTCAATATGAGGGAATGAGTTAAAGTAATGAACATTCAAATTAAAAACCAAAAATAGCCTACTGATGCTTTGAAGACATGTCGATCACAATAGGAGAGAGGTAAAGTACGTGATAAATATGTACAGTAAAGCTTCACTGAGCCTGGACTTTCATTCAAACTTATATCAATGTCGGTCGTGTGACAGCTTAAAGCAGGGTGAAGTTCAAGCCAGAAACTCTTAATAGGAGGTTTCTGCATGGCTCTCGCAATGGAGGAAGCAGCCACCTGCCTAATAAGATCCACGTTCTGCTTTACTAAACGTCAAGAGGGATAAAAGTACTGAGAAGTAAAGAGGGGTAAAAGTCCAGTTTAGAACTATGGTGGAGCAAAAGTCCGGATTAAAAGGGTAAGGCCCTGTTTAAAGAGGGATAGCACTGCAGTTTAGGGGTCTAACAGTCCAGTTTACAGGGCTAAGTTAGTCTGGTGTAGAGGGGTAAAGTCCAGTTTAGAGGTTTAAAGTCAGGTTTAAAGGAGTAAAGTCCGGTTAGAGGAGTAAAGTCCGGTTTAGAGGGGTTAAGTTCGGTTTAGAGGAGTAAAGTCAGGTTAGAGGAGTAAAGTCCGGTTTAGAGGTGTTAAGTCCGGTTTAGAGGGTTAAGTCCGGTTTAGAGGAGTAACGTCCGGTTAAAAGGGAAAAATTCCGGTTAAGAGGGGTAAAGTCCGGTTTAGAGGAGTAAAGTCCGGTAAAGAGGGGAACATTCCGGTTAAGAGGGATTAAGTCCGGTTAAGAGGGGGTAAAGTCCGGTTTAGAGGGGTAGATATATTCTGAAAGTGAGAGATCCTTCGAAAGCAAAAGTAGCAATGCGAAATGAGAAAATTGCAGACTCGGTTTTATTGAGTCTGTTCATGAGTAGTAATTAAAAGCGAAACAGTACTCACACACCCCTAGCACCGGCTTAGGCAGTTTTCAATTTTCAAAACTAATAACATCAAAACTATTTATCCCAAAGGACCAGAAAATATAGCAACACCGAAAATTAAGTGCGGCCGCCAAACAAGCACTTAACACCTGCTGTTGTGAAGTACATTATATTTTGAAAGTGGGAGATCCTTCGAAAGCAAAGGTAGCAATACAAAATGAGAAAATTGCAGAGTCGATTTTATTGAGTCCTTTCGTGAGTAGTAATTAAAAGTGCAACACTACTCACGTCCCTAGCACCGGCTTAATCAGTAAAGTCCGGTTAAGAGTGGTAAAGTCCGGTTTAGATAGGTAAAGTACGGTTAAGAGTGGTAAAGTCCGGTTTAGATGGGTAAAGTCTGGTTTAGATAGGTTAAGAGCGGTAAAGTCCGGTTAAGAGTGGTAAAGTCCGGTTAAGAGTGGTAAAGTCCGGTTTAGATGGGTGAAGTCCGGTTTAGATAGGTAAAGTACGGTTAAGAGTGGTAAAGTCCGGTTTAGATGGGTGAAGTCCGGTTTAGATAGGTAAAGTCCGGTTGGAAGGGATACAACTCAGGGGTAGAGGGGTATAAAGGTCCGGTGTAAAGGGATAAAGTCCGGTTCAAAAGAGTTCCCCTACGCCCATAGGAAATCACTTTGGGACAATTGGTCATAAACAATGTGGGTACATCTCAGACGCCTAGTAATTCAACCCATTAGTGATTTCGAGACTTTATAACGAGATTATGAGAGATTATGAAGGTATGTTAAACACATCATCGTTTTTCCTTGGTCTTCTCACGTGTCTGTAACCAATGTTCCTTAAAATGACGTAGACAAACAGTGTAGACCAATATCAGAGAGCCCCTCATCGATAACGTCGAATTGCTTTTTTTGTTTTCTGTGTCCCTTCCACATGAAAAATAGATGGTTTCAAAAGTAATATCTGGACTGATTCTCCTTGAATAATATGGTGGGGATAAATGGGTTGATCCTGCGTAATCTTTTACCCCTTGCTCCGTTGACTTTTAACCCGTCGCTTACTATTCACGTCAATATACCTACCTGTAAATAGTGAAGACCCATATGAGACAGCTCCTGCAGGAGCTGTCTCATCAGGGTCTGCACTATTTACAAGTCGTTTGTGCAACCAGTGCACTTCACAGCAGTGATTGCACAGAGTAAGGAATTATAGACAGTGGAGATATATTTTAACATACCACAGGGCATGGGTAAAGAAGGAGAAATGTACTTTAAAATCAACAAGAGAAGGATTAACATGTTTGCAAACAATGACCCAGACTGGATTCATGTAGGAGATGTCTTATTAGGGTCTCCTCGTTTTGCTATTGAACCCAATACTTCATAGGCTATTTTTAGATACAACCTCTTTGAATAAATCTACCGAAAAGGAGCATTAACAGTGGTTTCACAGGGTGACTTTTACAGAGTCGTAAACAGTCGTCAATTTGAGGGAATGGGTTGAACATAGATCTGGTTCCACTTTGTCTGACATGACCAAATCTGTGTCTGGTCATATACCATTAAACAAAATGCATGTAAAAAGCAATGACGTCATTATGTATTGCACGAATATTCATAAAGTGATTACCCGGACAAGGAAGGTCCCCTTCTACCAGGCCTAACCCCATGCAAGGCCTCAATCGGCTAATCTTAAAATTGTTGACGTCACGCGTTGCAGGTTGTATATAAATACGCAGCGGCGAACGGCCGCCAAGTACCCTCTAGCGAAAGTCCTCACAGCAACAATGAAGTACGTGTATATCTTTGCGGTTTTCCTGGTCCTGTTGGGCCTGTCCAGTTCAGCCTCGTTCAATGGAAAGTCTGTGTCACTTTGGAGCAAACCAGAAAGGCTGCAAAATGCAAAACGTGAAGACCTGCTTGCTGGAAGGCTTCACGATCTGCAGGGGAGACATGGTGGATGTAAGTTAAATGCATCATTGTTTTTTCTCTTGGTGTTCTCTTATATTCATTAACCAATATCTTTTTAGCTGAAGTTCTTTTTATACACCTTCTTTGTTTCATTGTTCTGTCACATTGCATCAGTTTCTTGTTAATTATCCTTTTTCTCCATAGTATTAATAATACATGTACCAGAAAGCTAGTGATTCGTTATCACGTTCTACAATGTTAGTGATGTTTTGACAGCGCAGTATGCAGTATTTAAAATGAAATGGAAGACAAACTTTAATTTGAAAAGTAAAGCAAGTCAGAATTATCCAGGACGCTTACATACAGTAAAACCCCTCTAATGCGACCACTTTATGAATGAAAATAAATGTCTTTAAAGGCAGGTGGTTGCTTAAAGCATGACGAAAGTTATGCAGAAAGCTCCAGCAGGAGCTTTCTCCATAACTTTCGACCTGCATTAAGCAACCACCTGCATTTAAGACCCAGAATTATACATCTTTTTGGTGGTCGCGTTAGTTTTTTTTACTGTACTCTAATTGATGAATATCCAGGTAAATTTAATAACATTATGAGTATTTAGCAGCTAAAGTTGCACTTACATACTCTAATTGGTGAATATCCAGGTAAATTTAATAACATTATGAGTACTGTATTTAGCAGCTAAAGTTGCACTTACATACTCTAATTGATGAATATCCAGGTAAATTTAATGACATTATGAGTATTTAGCAGCTAAAGTTGCGCTTACATACTCTAATTGATGAATATCCAGGTAAATATAGTAACATTATGAGTATTTAGCAGCTAAAGTTGCGCTTACATACTCTAATCGATGAATACTCATGTAATAATAATAACATTATCAGTATTTATAAGCTATTTACATAATGTCATATCGAAACAAGAACTTTTGGCTATAGCAGAGCCTTTCGAATCAGACCTATATAAGAAAAAGTACAGCCAATTCCGGGCCTTATTGCATTATAGTGACCTACCAGTCAGCCCGAAAAAAGTTTCTGTGCTCCGTGGGTACCTCCATTTTAGTAGTTACAGTGTCTTTTTAAGTATGCACTAATGACCTATATTTTTATTTAGTAATAATAAATATAAGTAATTTCAATGTATATTTCACAATCTTTCATTACCATTCAAAAATAAGTTGTTTAATTTTTAAATTTATTAATAGATAACTAAGCATGACGTAATTCATTTAAGTCCGATTCCGTACGCTCGGAAACTACCGGAAATTACCGAGTGTAGCGGGCACTATAATGTACCAACGGACACTATCGCAATTTATGGACGGTTATATTTTAATTAAGTAAAGAAAGAGCGTATTTGGATAAGGTATACTATATTTATTTAATAAGTGAATGGAGCAGATCCCGTTCAGACTGTTTCTATGGGAGCCGTCTGATCTGGGTCTCTCCTGTCTGCAATGGCGTTAAGAGTTAACACTTATCTTGCTGAACTTTAAAATACATTTCTCCTTCTTTACCCATGCCCTGTTGTATAATTACATATATCTTCACTGTGTACAAGTATTTCGCTGTGCGATCACTGATGTGGAGTGCACTAGTTGCACAATCAATTTGTAAATAGTGCAGAGCCTGATGAGACAGCTCCTGCAGGAGCTGTCTCATCTGGGTCTACACTATTTACAGGTAGGTATATTGACGTGAATAGCAAGCGAAAAGTTAAGTGTCGTATATATGGGTTGTGGCTCTGTATCAGTTATCTTAGTCTCTACTTAACACATATTTAAGTCTCTGTACTTGTTCTCTAAATGATTTTTTCAATGTACCATTTATCCAAGACACTGCTTTATTAAATGTTTTTGTTTCTTTATCACTTATCTAAGCCGCTCATTAAAACTTCTTTACCAGATATGTGTGTCTCTGTACCAGTTTCTTATCTCACATTGCCGTATATGTTTGTCCTGCACCACTTATCTAAATTTCACATTGCCACATAATATGTTTGTCTCTGTACCATAATATGTTTGTCTCTGTACCACTTATCTAAATTTCACATTGCCGTATAATTATGTTCGCCTCTGTACCACTTATCTAAATTTCACATTGCCACATATGTTCGCCTCTGCACCACTTATCTAAATTTTACATTGCAACATATGTTTGTCTCTGTACCACTTATCTAAATTTCACATCGGCACATATGTTTGTCTCTGTACCACTTATCTAAATTTCACATTGCAACATATGTTTGTCTCTGTACCACTTATCTAAATTTCACATCGGCACATATGTTTGTCTCTGTACCACTTATCTAAATTTCACATTGCAACATATGTTTGTCTCTGTACCACTTATCTAAGTCTTATTTACACGATAGTCTACATCTTTGTTCAAGTTGTCTAAGTTTCTGAATAACCAGATATGCGTATCTAAGTATCTGATTTTCCACAAAGCCAGTGGTTTGTTACCCTTTTCAAAGTTGGTGTATTTCTAACAGCCTTGGCAAATGTTTCAAAGTATACTAATTTAATTTGCCAAAACATGCTTTGTTTCCATAGTAAAATCTTGGGACAAACAAGTACAAAAATTGCTGCAGAGGCAGCAACAGAGAGCGCGGGCAAACGAAATGCTGGGAAGATTGTGTAATAGAGTTATAAATGGTCAACTGTATGAATTTAATATGGATGTAACTGTCTTTTGTTGATAGTTTGAAAATGCAGACGGTCTGTTTGAAGTAGGGAGTTTTGAACACATCTAATTGCATAATTGCGAAAGTTTTGACATCGTGTATGGCTCATAAATGTCAAAGTAATTATTGCAGAGTAAACATTGAAATAAGATTTATAAACATAAAGGCCGAGGTGGATCTGAAACAAACGACACAAGTTGGTAAATAAGTACAATACAAAGCTGTAAAAGTATGATCTATATTGTAGGTATGTTTCATTTTCTGAAATAATTGTAACAATCAAACAGTTAAAAGGGTTCTAAAGGCAATTATGTTGAGGAAATGGTCATTTTAATATGTTCAACTGTTAGACAAATATGAATATTTTACTAGGTGTTTATAACAAGGAAAAACAAGCATATTTTAATTGATGACTAGTGTATTACAGAATATCTGAAAACATGATGTTGCATTGTGAGACGGAACTAAATAGAGACAAGTTAATCTTTGGCAAACTATCATTATGTTCTCAGTAACGTTATGTGCATAATGAGAGATATGACGTTTATGTACAATGAAACCTGTGTAAACGAAACAGAAAATGAGCATTATTTTAGGAACAGAACAGAACATATCTTTATTCAACTTGTACAAGTGTGTACATTGTTGTTATAAATCCATATACATAGAATATGTCACATAGGTCAAATGATCTATCTGAAAGATAGACAGTATATTACAATTACAATCGATTTAATTACGTTGTGCATTAAGTGCTGTCTATTCAGATTTGAGATGACTTACACGTAAGCGTTAACAAGTGCGTTTCTCGTGCAGACGGAATACTTTATATATAGAGCCAGTTTAACTAATTCCTGGCGGTTTGACGTTGTAGTAGCTTGTAGTGTAAAACTTTATAAAACTTGGTCTAGCATAATAACACTTGTTTATATATTTCTTACGAAGGTCTGTGTATGAACTGCATAAAGAACAAATTGAAACTCGTCTTCAATATCACGAGTTTCACAGTAACTACAATATCTTTCATTTCTTGGTATGCTAATTTTGCCGTATCTCCCTGTTTCTATTTTAATGAATGTGAAGACAGACGCAGCCTAGCAAGATACAATCTATGTTTAAATGACAGTGTATCTAAATATTTTTCAAATCCGAAACAGCTTTTAAATGTCTGTATGTTGCTAGTGCACCACTAATATTGATATCCTCATCTCAACCTTGTATAAAATCATCCACTAATCTTTGTTTAAATATTTTGTGAAATGATTTCGGGTTTACAATTATTGGATCCATCCAAACATCAGCAAAACCATTATTTACTAGTAATGCTTAAATACTTGTAACCAAAGTATAAAAATGAGTCATGCAGGAAACACCACATACAGAACAAACAGCTGCAAAACAGCAACACAGGGATACAGCAAATGTACATAATTATAACAAGAGGGCCATGAGGCCCTAAAGCGCTCACCTGAGATAACCCAGGGGCGGGCCATTTTTGACCAAGAAGTCATCATTTGTACAACATTGGTAGAGAACCACAATGCAAAGCAGTATGCCATTAATTAAAGGTCTAACCCTAATGGTTTCAGAGAAAAATAATATTTCATACTTTTCCCATGAAAAACTGATAAGCCCCAAGGCAGAGTCAAGTGTTGCCCAGAGGCCAGGGTCGTAAATTGAACATTCTTTGCAGAGGATCACAAGCCAAGCTACATAATTGTAGATGACCATTACATCATGTTACATACAAAATATCAAAGGTCTAGGCCTTACAGTTTCAGAAGATTTTTAAAGATTTTCCTATGACAAACTGATGAGCCCTTGGGCGGGGCCATTTTTAGCCCAGAGGTCATAATTTAAACAATCTTTGTAGAGAACCATTACATCATGCTACATGCCAAATATCAAAGGTCTAGACCTAATAGTTTCAGACATTTTTTTAAAGATTTTCCTATGAAAAACTGATAAGCCCTTGGGCGGGGCCATTTTTAAACCGGGGGTCATAATTTGAACCATCTTTGTAGAGGACAATAATATCATGTTACATGCCAAATATCAAACGTCTAGGCCTTATAGTTTCAGAGAAGAAGATTTTTAAAGATTTTCCTATGAAAAACTGATAAGCACTTGGGCGGGGCCACTTTTGGCCCGTGTGTCATAATTTGGACATATTTTGTAAAGGACCATTAGAAAATGCTACATATCAAATATCAAAGGTCTAGGCCTTATAGTTTCATAGAAGAAGATTTTTAAATATTTTCCTATGAAAAACTGATAAGCCCTTGGTCGGGGCCATTTTTGACCCGGGGGACATTATTTGAACAACTTTTGTAGAGGACTATTAGATCATGCTACATACCAAATATCAAACGTCTAGGCCTTACAGTTTCAGAGAAGAATATTTTTATTTTTTTCCTGTGAAAAACTGATAAGCCCTTGGGTGGGGCCATTTTTAGCCCGGGTGTCATAATTTGAACAATCTTTGTAGAGGACCATAAGATCATGCTACATGCCAAATATCAAAAGTCTAGGCCTTACAGTTTCAGAGAAGAAGATTTTTAAAGATTTTCCTATGACAAACTGATAAGCCCTAGGGTGGGCCATTTTTGACCCGGGGGTCATAATGTGAACAACATTTCGTTCCCCCTAACCACTGATGCTTTTGACAAAATTTGGTTAAAATCGGGTCAGTAGTTTCAGAGGAGATGTCGTTTGAAAATGTGGACGGACGACGGACGGATCGCTGTCACAATAGCACACCTTAACCTTTGACTCAGGTGAGCTAAAGCATCAGGGTCCATGCTTATAAAACTTTTAGTTGAGTCTGAGTTCGTTCTCAAGTTTTTGATTGGTCAGATTTGAGCCAAAGGCTCAAATCTGACCAATCAAAAGCTAGAGAATTCAAATCTGACCAATCAAAAGCTTGAGAACGATATCAGACTCAACTAAAAAGCTTTATAAGCATGGACCCAGGAGGCGCACAAAGACAAAACAAACATACGATAGGGGGATGGAAGTACCGCCTTGGAAGGTCAATGACAAAAGTCAATGGGGGGGTTAAACCGTTTTTGGGCGCCCAACTTCACATTTATTCCATCCCCACCCAAGTTTGATTAACCATTTCTATAATCGGCTAATAAATTATTGTATGCTGTAGACAATATTACATTCTGTGTTGAAACTAGTTTCAACCAATATTTAATAATTCTTAAAGACATTACCCAGGTCCATTCAATGATTCCCCCCCCCCCATTGTTCTCAATAGGCGTGAAAGTAACAGTAAAGGCATGATACAAGTGTGCAAAATATGGCAAGCCGTCTCATTCTGTCTAGAGAGGCCCTGACATACAATTAGTCAAGGGGAACACACTCAAAAGACCATTGTTGGTCAGAACCCAATAGAAGTTCAACCCTTAAGAAGCCGACCACTAACAAACAAAGGGCCATATGCAAACAGGTTGGATCCAGATGAGACGTCAAGTAACCCGGCATCTTATCTGGATCCAAGCTATTTGACAGACAACATTTTCACAAATCTTTACAAACTATGAAGCACTTTCACATTTGAAGCAGACAAGCAATTTAGCAGATGAATATCTTATTTTATTTTATTTTATTTTTTGCAATGGAAATAATTGTTTTAGCATAAACGCGTTTAATGGGAAAGAATAACGTTTTCTCCACTGTGTGTGTGTGTCTGTGTGAATGTGTGTGAAGGTCTCCTTTCTTTGGAATTATTATGACCAATTTAACCCCTGCACCCTGCACTTGATCTCAATGAGATATATTTGTATGTGGAGTGTCATGAATGTAGGTTGAGCACTTTAGAAGACATTCACAGGCCGAACGGACAAAGCGGGGCCTATATGCTCCTTCTTATAGTTTCAGGGAGCATAATAAAAAATAAAAACATATACTGCATTAGTGACGATCTAATCATTTCCAAATCATCAAATGTAAGAGACGGGCCTCACATGGAACGCTCCAGTGGTTCTTGACAGGCAGACTGCTATAGCTCTTACCATGTGCCGCATGCTTTTTCACAGGTTAGCTGTAAAGACCCAAGCCGGCCAAGGGAATGTCTTTAAGATTTATATAAAAGGGATATCGACACATTTCACCATATATATTGTATGTCGATGTACACCTCTTCACGTGTAGTAATCTCTTAAAATGTTTTGGATGTACTCGTTCTATTTGTTTAGATGAAGTATAACCCCATACTTCATAGATATCATTCAAAACACAACTAACAAATGCATCAAATAACTGACATGTAACACTAAATTTCAGGTTCAAACCGTTAATATTGGCCATGAGTGCATTCAATGATCTCAGTCCTTTACCTACTATAAACTCTTGATTTAAAACAAAGCTCCTAGTGTAGTCGAAAAGTTAAAGTCACTTACTGTTTCTAAAATCTCACCCCGTACGATCAATTTTCATTTTTGTTTATTTAAACCGCCCCTTTTCCTAAACACCATTACTAATTTTCGAGCAATTTACTGATAATCCCCAAGTTTCGCAGTATTCATTTAATTTATCTAATTTGTATTGCAAGTCATGTGGCGAGCTACCAAAGACAACAATGTAATCGGCAAAAAGTAAAATTGCAAGCATAATATCATCTATACTTATTCCTATAAGATCTGGATCTTGAATATTTAACTCTAAATCCTCAAGAAAAAGGATAAACATTATGGGCGAGATTATCTCCCCTTGCATGAGTCCAGTATAATTATCGTATATCTCAGAATAAGTATTTCCTTTTCTAATACATGTCTTGACTTTATCGTACATATCTTTTAAAACCCGTAAAAATTTACCGTTAAGACCCAACTTATACAACTTGAACCACAAATAATTTCTATTTATTCTATCGAATGCCCTCTTTAAATCGACGATAGCGCAGTACAAACAGTTTATTATACGCTATCGTCTTCAGTACAATAGCGTGAAGAATAAACACCGCGTCAACATTCGATCTAAAGCCGAACTGTGCATCTGATGATATTATTTTCCTCACACCATGCTGAAACTCTGTTTTATCACATAGTCTACCTTGTGGGGGTGCCGTTACTGAGTGCCGTAAATCTCGGAAATGCACTTGTGCATATTTTATGCTTTAAGCTATCGTTAGCCAAGTTACTTTTTATATACACCATGACACGGGAATTCAGGCTTGTATAAAACTGAGTTTTTGGACAATCTATCGTAAGATTTGGACAAAGCAAAGTGTGTTTTATTCATTTATATCGATTTCATCGATTTAATTCGTTCCTGTCATCGAGTGCCTATGATTAGCAGAGACATATCTCTGACATTCGCACCCAAATCGGAAATGGCCAGAGACAGTAGTTTTCAAACGATTGAGGTAGCTACCACGATCCCGTAAATGAGACTAGGTATACAGTATACTGGTAAGTAGATTATATTTCTCCTAACACACTGTAGCTTATCGAATAGTATATATAAGGTGTAAAAAATGTATAAAGACCTTCAGTAGTAAATTAAATATTTCATTATACTTTTATCTATGGATATCATTTCGTCCCATAACAATTCGTACTAGCTACCTAGTCTCATTAATGACCCGTAAGACAGCATGCTAATTTTTGACAGGTGCCGTCTGCCGGGATAACGTTAAAACCACAGGTGCTAGGCGTGTGGCCATTTCACAAATACTGCTTATAAATACCTTCAAATACGTTTAGACAGCATAACTTGACATTATAAAAAAATCGTATAGTATATTACTATATACGAAATTATTATTATTATTTTTTTATTATTTTTTATTTACTTTTTTATAATGTCAAGTTTTGATGTCTAAACGTATTTGAAGGTATTTATAAGCAGTATTTGTGAAATGGCCAAACGCCTAGCACCTGTGGTTAAAACCGAAAGTAGCTCGATATCACCGATGTGAACTAACTAACTACCATCTAATTAATATTTCTATTGAATGTGGGTCAAAATGGCCCACTTTATATCTCAGACCAGATTTGCCCACGTCAAAACGGCCCATCCTTTGATAGTAGTTATAATATAAATTTAGGTATCTGTTTTTTAAGTGGTGTTTGCTTATAATATGATAGTTCACAATTGTTTACTCTAAATGGTGATATCGAACTACTTTCGGTTTTAAAAATATTCAGACGGCAGTCATCACAAAATTAGCATGCTGTTTAAAAGTGTTTTTAACAGCTCACTGATGAGACTATGACATGTGAAAGTGTTCAATGAACCCTTTCCCTGTTTTGTGCTTATTCCAAATTTCAATACAAAGTTTCTGTTACCAACTGAATATATCCATTGACAAAATAGTAATTATGGAAGGAGGAAAGTTATAGCCATTTTAGAAAGTAAAGAAACAGGTCTTTCAAATTATATTGGCAAACAGAGCAGACCCAGATCAGACCACCTCTATAGAAGCCTATGGTCTGGGTCTATTCTGTTTTGTTTTTTTAAATATGTGAAAACATGGAGGAAAGGGTTAAATGAGATCTTTTTTATAACAATTTCTTTCTTCTTGTTGTGTAATGATAATATATTTTAAGGGAACAGACTTGACCATTTGATCAATAGATACGCCTTTGCAAACAAGAGACTGAGTAGACCCAAATCAAATGGCTCCAATAGGAGCCATCAGATCAGAGTCTGCTTTGTTTGCTTATGGAATTATATAGATGTGATTCTTTTGTTTCTGCTATGGCAAAAATTAATGTGTTAACCTATTCCCTCATATTGTCACCTTTTGACACCTCAGTAAAAGTATTTTTGAAACCAATGTGACTATGGAGGAATAGATACGATAACGTAGCTCTATTGTAAACTGGACGCTAGTCATTATCAGTCTTACAGCTACGATATCGCATCTAATGGAGGAAATGCTCTATTTACCACGATGTTTTAAATACTACATAATTCTTAAATTTTCCTTTTTGTGTCACCTGCAGAGAGGCAGTGTGTCACTTATGGATCACTTTTCTGCCGTCTCTCTGTCCACCCGTCTGTCTGTCTGACGGTCTGTCTGTCCATCACACTTTCTTTTTTGGCTGTCATTTCTAAACTTATCATTATAGAGCTTTCAACTTTCACATACATTCACTGTTGTTACTAATAAATGCTCCTTTCGGTAGATTTATTCAAAGAGGTTGGAACTAAAAATATGAGATATTAATGGATTAGTATGCTATTTTGAAAATTAATCTGCTGGTAATTAATATTCATGACATCATTTCTTACAAAATATTCATGGAGTAAAGGGTTAAAAGTGTTATACCAAATATAAAGTTTTATAATTGATTTTTAAAAAGTTATCATAAATCTTTTATCCGTGTTGTTTACATTTAACCTATTACCTCATAAGCTACTTTTAGATACAATCTCTTTGAAAAAATCTACCGAAAAGGAGCATTAACTAGAGAAAAGGAAAATTTTAGAATTTTGTAGTTTGAAACCATTGTGATAAATAGAGCATTTGCTCCTAAGATGAGGGAATGGGTTAAAGACAGTCATTTTGTTTTTTCACAAATCCTGATATTCTTTGAATAATTAGTACGGCATTCAATAATTATCCACAATGATTCAAATCTGGAAAATGACAACCTCAGTCAATAAAAAAAAAATAGTTCATTGGTATGAACATATTGAAAAGATATTTGACTGTTTACAAATTAAAAAAAAGATACTGGTGTGTGCCAAATAGTGCAGACCCTGATCAACAGCCACGTCGGGGACAATGCAGCTGTTTGAGTGTAACTAAGACTTAATTTATCAGATCAAGACTCAGATATAAAGATAAAAAATGTTTATACATAATAACTTTACACATTATATCATAATTATTATGTGACATACTCATAATTTCATATATAATGCATTCATTCGTACATATATTCTTACATATTCATGAACACATCAGACTTAATTAGATGATTTACCTTTCTTTTATAATTACCCCTCTGAATAATTATTGTTTCATTTGTTATATTGGATTTAATTTCAAGGAATATCATACATGGAAGACAGGAGAAAGCTATCAACTGCTGAATGCAAACTGCAGATCCTGATCAGACACATTCTGAAAGTTGTATCATGAATTATCATGTTGGATCATACCAGATCAGACAATATATTTTGATAAAATAGAAGCATTGAGACCAAATAAATCTTAAATCTATGTACCGGTATGTGTTTGAACTTCTGTACCTCATTCATAGTGTCGTTATATTTTAATTTTCTGATCTTTCGAGCTCATTATTTATAGTATTTGTAAGGGATTAATTATGTTGACAGCTTTGATGACATAATATGGATGTTAGTGTCTACTCAATTATTTACTCCATGAATATTCTTGTAGGAAATAATGACATCATGAGTAGTAATCAGTTTGGTAATAGCACTCTGACACAGGTATATTTGACCATGGCATGTACATGTATACTATAAGCACACAGAGCAGACTCTGATCAGCTTCAGGTGGCTCCTACTGTATGGGAACCATCAGATCTGGATCTATTTTGTTTGCAAAGGTGTAGAAAGGGGTATTCATGGAGTAAAGGGTTATTTTAACCCTTTACTCAACAAAAACTTAAAAAAATACTTGATTTACTTATGGATTGTTTTATCTAAACCAAAACCTTTGCAACCAGAGTAGACCCAGATCAGATGTCTCCTGAAGATGCCATCTGATCAGGGTTTGCTCTGTTTGTCAAAGGATTTATTCAGATGTGTTTGTAGCTTCTGTCCCTGGTGGAAAAAAATCAACTAATAAGTAATCATGATTTAATTATTTTTGGCTCACCTGAGCACTCAGTGTGAGCTTTTGGGAGACTTGAATGTCTGGCATCCGTCGTCAACAATTTGCTTGTGAACACTCTAGTGGTCACAATTTTAATGAAGCCAGAATGACTGTCTTGATAACATCTCGGACGAGTTCGAAAGTGGGTCATGTTGGGTTAAAATCTAGGTCACTAGGTCAAATAGTATGAAAACATTGTGAACACTCTAGAGGTCACATTTGTAGCCCAATCTTCATGAAACTTGGTCAAATGATAGCCATAACAAAATCTCGGACGAGTTTGAAAGTGGGTCATGTGCTTTCAAAAACTAGGTCACTAGGTCAAATAGCAGAAAAAACATTTGAACACTAAAGGTCACATTTTTTACCAAATCTTCATGAAACTTTATCAGAACGATTGTTTTGATAAAATTTCAGACGAGTTTGAAAGTGGGTCAGAAACTAGGTCATTAGGTTAAACTGTAGTAAAAACCTTGTGAACACTAGTGGTCACATTTTTTGTGCATTCTTCATGAAACATTACTATAATAATTGTCTTGATAAAGTCTCTGACAAGTTTGAAAGTGGGTCATGTGGGGTAAAAAACTAGGTCAAATAGTAGGAAAACCTTTTGAAGACTCTAGAAGTAACATTTATAGCCAAATCTTCATGAAAATTGGTCAGACTGGTTGTCCTGATTAAATCTTGTACGATTTTGAAAGTGAGTTGCATGGGGTCAAAAACTAGGTCACTGGGTCATATCTTAGAAAAATCTTGTTTACAGTCCAGGGGTCACATTTTTAGCCCAATCTTCCTCAAACTTGCTCAGAATGTTTGTCATGGTGATATCAAGGTTGAGTGTGATCATGGATTGAGCAAGATAAAAAATAGGTCATTAGGTCAAATCTTAGAAAAATCACTCTAGGGGGGCACATTTTTAGTCCAATCTTCATTGGTCAGAATAATTGTCTTGACAAAATCCTTATTCGAATCTCTGAAAATATTCTCTAGAACCACTACTCATGAGCCACTATCAACATTGTTCAAATATTGTTCCTTAGGTCAATATTGACCCCACCCAGGGGCTACCCAGCTATAATCTTAAATCTATGGTAATCAGATGAGCGATTAAGGGCCATCTTGGCCCTCTTGTAATTGAATATTCATCATTCATGTAACTTCAGAGTTTTCTTAGATAAGCTATCGGTAGTATGATAGCAATCTGTTTTCTTAGATAAGCTATCGGTAGTATGATGGCAATCTGTATCTTAAGTTGTCCTGTTCATACTTTTTCAGATGGAGGCAAAACACAAGGTGATTGTTTGTGCAGCTGCTGCACCTACAGACATCAGAACGATAACCATATCGCAAGATGGAACCACCATACACATTACGCCATGACGTCAACTGTCTTCAAGTGAAGTCTTGCTTGGATCATTTGTCAAGGAGACCAACGGCCAAGTTTGAATCTAGCAGCAAAGGAAAACCTTGAAGAGCACTAAGCTGTGTACAGTGGAGGTAAGGATATTCATTCACATACAGGAGTCATTATTTAACCATTTTCTCTGTAGATATACCTTTGCATACATAGTAGACCCAGTTAAAATGGCTCCTTTATTTATTTACTGTACATGGCCTGATCGAAGACTGTTTATGCAGCAAACATGTCATAATTATTACTAATATAATATTGTATACTGGTGTTTCAAGACAAACTTGAAAACCTCTTTAGGAGAAGGGACCTCCATGATAAAGAGGATGAATGTGCCGTCAAAACACATAAACATTAGCAAGGCCCTCTTTGCTGTGAATAATTTCATGTCTCATTAGGGACATGAGAGAAATATGTTTAGCTTGCTTTTGGATGGTCAGTAGTTCTGCCTTGATGCCATCTTTGACTGGAATCAGAAATAGGGATCGAGTACAAAAAGCACCAAGGTTCTTCTTGGACCTGGAATTAGCCGAACATTGTCATAACACTGGAAAGCCATGTTAAATACCAATAAACAATATATTTTATGCCCCCAGTATGGCGGTAGGCATATAATCATACTCTTGTCTGTCAATTCATATGTACATCACATAAATGTATGAACACGATTTGGAAGAATTACTTGAACAGATGAACAACCTTGATGTGCAAATGGACAAAGAGAAGGAAACTTTTGTTTCAGACATTATTACTGAAGTTAGGAACTGAAATGTTCTTCATTATATAACACTAAACAGGGTTGCCACATGTCAGGGATTTTTTTTCAAGGTCACGGACTTATCAGTGAATTTTGAGAACTGGTCAGGTGAATCGAAAATATAGGCAAATATGTGGGAATTTTGATAAAAAAGAGATTTAAGGCAATATCTTTTAGACTTCCTCAAAAACATTACAAACAAATTATCAGAGAAAGATCAAATGCTGCAATGTAATGTGTCAGGGAAATTCGAAATTATCTGAGAAATGTCAGGGAATTTTGTTTCTTTGGTTTGTGGTTATCCTGTATAAGTCATAGTGAAAATTTCTCACATGTGTCTAACTGCTCATTCTCCATGTAGAGCAATTATTTCCAACTTTCACAAGTGAACAGTCTCGATGTGAAGATGGTTGTATAGAAGGGAGTGTTTGCACCATTTTTTCAGGAGTTACAGTACTTTGTACTTTTTTCACTATAAAACCTTGTGGATATAACTCCTCATACACCACTTGGAGGAATTGCTTAAAACTTTCACAGATATAGAACCTTGGTGTGAAGATGTGTATAAAGAAGAAATGTTTTGCATTGACCTTTTGCAAAATTACAGAACTTTGTGATTGTTTTGCACTTAAAACATGCTTTTAGAGGCACCGGTTGGGGTTGGGGTGGCATTCATGTCCTATGGACACATTTCTAGTTCGTCACTATAAAGACTATGATGTGAGGTTCATGTATGACCTTTCAGTGAAAGATACGAGTCATACTTGAATATCTGAGCTCAGTGTGACAGATATGCATGTTTTCTTTAAAAACAAACCCATCTGGATGTTCTTGATTTTCTTAACAGTCTTGCTTCTATCTTACTCTTTAATTGCAGGAGATAGAGTCACAAATACCAACCAATGACAGCCAGCTGGTGCCATTCCTTGTGGTTGATTCTGGTATTGAGATTGAGGTAGAGGCTGTCTGTGGGTCGAAGGACCTGGCCATTTCAGTTACAGATCTTAGCCTTTGCTTTAGACATTAGAGAAAACTTAGAAACAAAGTGTGAAAACATGCTGCCAATATCTGTATCTGCACATGTGAAAGGAAAATAGTTTATGCAGATTACATGTATCTTAACAGCTACCAATTATATGAAGACAGTTTCTTTTATTCAGTTTTAATGAACCATTTATGATTTAATGAACCATTTTGGTTAATGTACACAGATGATTTCTGCTAAGGCAAAAATTGTAAATTATATCTACATTAAGCAAACAGAAAAGTACAAAAATGAGTCATGCAGGAAATACGACATACAGAACAAACACTCGCCCGAACAGCAACACAAGGAAACAGCAAATGTACATGGGTAGAAAAAACAACAAGAGACGCACAAAGACAAAACAAACATACAATAGGAGGAAGATGGAAGTACCGCCTTGGAACGGTCAGTGACAAAGGTCACCGGGGGTTTAAACCGGTTTATGGGCGCCCAACCTCACCCTTATTCCATTCCCATCCTAAAAGACAAACAGTGTAAATAAACGTATCCCCTCTCCGACTAATCTACAACAACCGCGACAGCAAATACAGTGGTAAAGTGCATGTATAACAAAAAAAACATTTAATTGAACATACTGTATCCACCTATCGCTAGTGTACTCAATGATTGAGCTGCAAACAGAGTAACTGTAGAAAAGTAATAAAGAGTACGACAAAAATGAAATAGTACAGATATCCGACGTTCTCCTTCCATTTCTGGATTTAAGAGGTCGCCTTCATAGAGTACTAAACCTTTCTTGTCGGCGTACATGCAAAGAGGCCAGCGTGATTGCCAACTGTAAAAGGGTTCACAACCAAACATGCAGTATGTTGTAATAATACAGGATCATATCCCTTTTTAATGAATTGTTTTATATATTTGATGAACAAAGTGAGAAAATGGGTATGTCCAATAATTCTACGAAGTTTGTAAATCACATCACCATAAAATTCAGGATGTGAAATACCGTGTCGCAAAAGTACCTTGAGATTACATTTGTACTTGCCAATAAGCGAGAGATTTCGATAGTAAAATTTAGAGAAAGTTTTTCTTAGTTTATGGTATCTATATCCTTGTTTAAGCAGTTTTTCAGTTAAAATGAGATTTCGACTGTTAAAATCGTCAATAGATCAACAAGCTCTAGCAAAACGAATAAGTTGAGATATATAAACCCCGTAAGATGGAGCACGGGGAACATCCCCGTCAAGATGAGGAAAATTTACAATATTAAAATCAAAATCATCTCTTTTGTTATATATTTTAGAAGAAATCATTCCATTATTAATTTTAAGAAAAGTATTTGATCAGAGAGCTCTTACATGAGAAAATTGATCTGTGTCTTATATGTTTGTAAAGGCATGAACAGATGGTTATATCAGGGGTGTGATTACTGAAACTATTGAGGGGAGGAAAATGCCCTAACCCCCCTCCCCCCCCCCCCCCCTCGTTACATGATGTCCCAAAACCATCAGATCTGAGCTGACCTCACTGAATGTGACAACTTTTGTAATTTGGATCTCAATCTCAAAGGGAGGAAATCCTCTGAAAGAAGGAAAAATCACACCCTGTTATATCTGAGGGACAGGGTTCGGTCTCTTTTGGAACTATAGTAAATGCTTTAAGTAAATTGGTTAAAGCTATGCCACTGTTCGTAAAGTTTTAAAGGGAACACAATGGAAATAAGCAAATTTTGAATCTTAAATTTCCCAAAGTTTCCATATATAAGATTTATTTTGTGGCTTACGGCCACTTTTGTTAAAATGGAGAAGTTGAATTGCATGATATTTGCATAAATTTGATGGCTTAGTTAACCCTTTACTCCTTTAATATTTATGTAAGAAATAATGACCTTATGATTGTGAATTAGATTATTTTTTATAATGGCATTTGAATGTGTAAATGTTTGGCCATGGCATGAACTGTAAAAACAAATGTTGGTGTCACGATGATCCATATCATTGAATTTTCATTACTCAAATGGTCACACGGCACTTGCTGACCATATCTTACAACAGCTGATGAAGGTTCAGCAATTAGACTGAAATATCTACATGTAGTTAAGACACACGGTGGGAGGCATATAGCCTTGCTCTTGTCCATCTGTTCTTACATGTACATCCCACAAATCATGTGTGTCCAACTCCTCATACACCACACCAATGGGAGGATTTCCTCCAGACTTTCACAGATGAACAACCGTGATATGTATATGTACTTAAGCTATTACTCCATGAATATTCAGGTAAAGAAATAATTACACCATGAATATTAGATTGATTATTATTATAGCACATGGACACATCAATGTTTGGCCGTGGCAGAAACTGTCAAGTCATATCTTTATTAATTATAATATCATAAGCAAATATAGCAGACCCTAATGAGACGGCTCCTGCAGTCTTTTCTGTTTGCAAAGGCATAGAAATGTATATTTTTGCTCAGACCATTTGTACCCGGTACTGAACTTTGAAATCGTCTTCACTGTACAAAATAAAGTGAAACAATATCATGTGTCCAACACCTCATATACCAATTTGGAAGTTTTACATCAATGTTTCACTCATGAACAGTGGTCAACCTTGATGTGAAGATTTTCTTAAAGAAGGGAATAATTGATCTGACCATTTTAACCAGAGTTATGGGACTCTGAAATTTTCTTCACTGTATTACATATAGTCAAAAGTGCTCGATATAGAGACAGTATTATTAGGGGGAGGGGTGCATCCATGTCTTTGAAGCAATTTTCTAGTTAATGTTATTTTCTAACTCTTGTATCCTGCCATGCTATGTTGAAATATATATGTAACTTTATAATTTGTTGTATTGTTAATGTCACCCCACAGTATATATTTATTTGTAGGGTACTTAAAATTACAAGGAATATGTCCAAAAATGGTGGAAGTGCATATGTATGGATAAGTGAATGATGGATGCTAATTACTGTTTATGATCCATCAGATAGTAGCAGAAGTATGGCCCTTTGTTACTTTCAAATAATGGAGTAACGGCTCTTTACTACATTAAAATTTAAATTTCAGCTCCATTGGCACAAAGTTGCAAGCTGAGCTATTGGATTCGCTCTGTTTGTGTGACATGTGTCATAAAACATTTCTTTCGATGGCATCCGAACAATTGACATGATTTTCAGAAACATTCACAGCAATCAATACAATATATATTTTGTCCGAAACCTTCAGTACTGTCAGTACTTTGATTCATTATTTCCAGATAATGACACTCCACCAACCCCACCTGCTGGTGATGACTCACCAGCCAAAAGTGCAGGATTGAAAAGTAAGGACCGAATCATCGAGGTTAACGGAGTTAACATAGAGGATGAGACCCACCAGCAGGTTATCCAGAGGATCAAGGCTGGCGGTGATGAAACAAAACTACTTTACTTTATTTCCCTTTCACACTTTTTGATTACAACTGGATTGCCTTCCTTCTGAATATTGGCAGTTGCAAATTAGATCTGACCTGTAAATAGAACAATTAACCCTTTACTCCATAAATATGCATTTATACACCTTTGCAAACAGAGTAGACCCAGATCAGATGGCTCATGTAGTAGTCATCTGATCAATCTGCTGTATTTGCTTATGGTATAATATAGTGCAAATTGCATTAAATTCTCTTTATTTTGTGTACAATATACATGTACTTATAATATGTTTACTTAAGCCTTTCCCTCATATAAATGACTTTTCATGCATTTGCAAACAGAACAGACCCAAATCAAACGGCTCCTATAGCAGCTGTCTGATCAGGGTCTGATCTGTTTGTCAATGGAATTTGAAACATGTTTCTTTACTTTCTAAAATGGCTATACTGTCCCACTTTCCATATTTCATTACAACTATTTTGTCCATGAATATTCACTAGGTATTGAAATTTTGAATAAACATATAACAGGGGAAGGGTTAAAAGTACATCAATCTTAAAGGGGATGTCCCTACATTTGACGCGTTTCATAAACACTTAAAATATACAAAACTCATTTGTTTATATGCTGAAAAGTAGTATATCACAAAAAGCCCAATCCAATTACCGTTTATAATGACAACACATCATGTGTTTGATATCGCCGATCCCGGTTTTACTCCCCGATGTTTCAGTTTAATTCGGGTTGAGTTTTAGTTTCGTAACTGTTCGCCCTATTCGCGATTCTCCGACCACGTCCGAGAAAGCTATTGCGTAAACAATGGAGGGATCGGGTGATCATCGGCAGAACGTGGAAGAATTTAACGGAAAAGGCCGATAGTATTGTGTTGTAGAACAAAAATTATCAGTTATTGATGAAATCGGTTTATTTGTATCACAGGGGCATTTTTCGATATAAGTTCAAATTGGGAACCTTCATAATAATGATAGAGCATAACAAATACCAAGGTTTATGATATATTATTGAAAATATGCGATCATTGTAGGGACCTCCTCTTTAAAATTAAGATATGAATAATAATATGAACTCATGAAGATGAAAATATCTGAATGTTTTGAACATAAGTATAGATTAATTTATTCTTTCTGACGTAAATTTGCCCCACCCCAGGGCCGGCTAGTTTTCTATAGAAACATATAGTGAAATCTTTGAAAATCTTCTTTCCTGATTGTCTGGTGAGCGATGTCAGGGTCATTCTGGCCCTCTTGTTATTTTTGTATACATAAGATTGTTAAACAATGTGAACAGGTACATATAGTAGGTACAACTTTGATTGCTTTAATGTTACAGCAAGCCGGGTTACACCCAGTAAGTAAAACAAATCATGCATGTAATGTTTTCGTCAAATTAGTGTTTGTTAGTGTAATACATAATTTTAACCTATTTTTAGCTCACCAGAGCACAAATTGCTCAGGGTGAGCTTTTGTGATTCCTGATGTCCGTCGTCCGTCGGCGTGCGTCGTCCGTCGTCAACAATTTGAACCTTTAAACATCTTCTCCTCTGAATCTACAGGGTTCTCAGCTTTCATCTTTGGCATTTAGTATCACCTTTAGGTCCTTTACAAAAGTTATATAAATTATGGCCCTGGGGTCAAAATTGGCCCCGCCCCAGGGGTACCTTGTTTTCAATAGAACATATAGTAAAACTTTGAAAATCTTCTCCTCCTCTGAAACCCGAAAGTTCTCAGCTTTCATATTTGGCACATAGCATCATGTTCAGGTCCCCTACAAAAGTTATATAAATTATGGCCCTGGGGTCAAAATTGGCCCTGCCACAGGGGTGGGCAGTTTTCAATAGAAACAAATAGTGAAATCTTTGAAAATCTTTTTCTCTGAAACTGGAAGGCTCTCAGCTTTGATATTTTGCACAGAGCATCATGTTCAGGTCCTCTACAAAAGTTATATAAATTATGGCCCTGGGATCAATGGCCCTGTCCTAAGGGTGGGCAGTTTTCAATAGAAACAAATAGTGAAATCTTTGAAAATCTTCTTCTCTGAAACTGGAAGGCTCTCAGCTTTCATATTTGGCACATAGCATCATGTTCAGGTCCTCTACAAAAGATATATAAATTATGGCCCTAGGGTCAATGGCCCCGCCCCAAGGGTGGGCAGTTTTCAATAGAAACAAATAGTGAAATCTTTGAAAATCTTCTTCTCTGAAACTGGAAGGCTCTCAGCTTTGATATTTTGCACAGAGCATCATGTTCAGGTCCTCTACAAAAGTTATATAAATTATGGCCCTGGGGTCAATGGCCCCGCCCCAAGGATGGGCAGTTTTCAATAGAAACAAATAGTGAAATCTTTGAAAATCTTCTTCTCTGAAACTGGAAGGCTCTCAGCTTTCATATTTGGCACAGAGCATCATGTTCAGGTCCTCTACAAAAGTTATATAAATTATGGCCCTGGGGTCAATGGCCCCGCCCCAAGGGTGAGAAGTTTTAAATAGAAACAAATAGTGAAATCTTTGAAAATCTTCTCCTCCGAAACTGGAAGGCTCTCAGCTTTAATATTTGGCACAGAGCATCATGTTCAGGTGCTCTATAATAGTTATATAAATTATGGCCCTAGGGTCAAAATTGGCCCCCCATAGGGTGGGTAGTTTTCAATAGAAACAAATAGTGAAATCTTTAAAAAAATCTTCTCCTCCGAAACTGGAAGGCTCTCAGCTTTCATATTTGGTACAGATTATCATGTTCAGGTCCTCTACAAAAGTTATATAATTGATGACCCTGGGGTCAGAATTGGCCCTGCCCAAGGGTGGGCAGTTTTCAATAGAAACAAATAGTGAAATCTTTGAAAATCTTCTTCTCTGAAACTGGAAGATTCTCAGCTTTTATATTTGGCACATAATATCATGTTCAAGTCCTCTACAAAAGTTATATAAATTATGGCCCTAGGGTCAAAATTGGCCCCGCCCCAGGGGTGGTCAGTTTTCACTAGAAACAAATAGTGAAATCTTTGAAAATCTTCTTTTCTGAAACTGGAAGGCTCTCAGCTTTGATATTTGGCACAGAGCATCATGTTCAGGTCCCCTACAAAAGTTATATAAATTCTGGCCCTGGGGTCAAAATTGGCCCAGGGTGGGCAGTTTTCAATAGAAACAAATAGTGAAATCTTTGAAATTCTTCTACTCTGAAACTAGAAGGCTCTCAGCTTACATATTTGGCACATACAATTATGTTCAGGTCCTCTACAAAAGTTATATAAATTATGGCCCCTGGGTCAAACTTGGCCCCGCCCCAGTTTTTGGGGGGCAGTTTTCAATAGAAATAAAAAGTGGAATCTTTGAAAATCTTCTTCTCTGAAACTGGCAGGCTCTCAGCTTTGATATTTGGCACAGAACATCATGTTCCAATCCTCTTTAAAACTTATAAAAACAATGGCCCCGGGGTCAAAATTGGCCCAGCCCCGGGGTTGGGCAGTTTTCAATAGAAACAAATAGTGAAATATTTGAATATCTTCTTCTCTGAAACTGGAAGGTTCTCAGCTTTCATACTTTGCACATAGCATCATAATCAGGTCCTCTACAATAGTTTTATAAATTATGGCCCTGGGGTCAGAATTGGCCCTGCCCCAGGGGTAGCCAGTTTTCAACAGAAACATATAGTGAAAACTTTGAAAATCTTTTTCTCTGAAACTGGAAGGTTCTCAGCTTTCATATTTGGCACATAGCATCATGTCCAGGTCCTCTACATAAATTGTGCCTCTTGGGTCAAAATTAGCCCAGCCCCAGGGCAGGCTAGTTTTCTATAGAAACATATAGTTAAAACTTTGAAAACCTTCTCCTCAGATTGTCTGGTAAGCGCTTCAGGGCCATTCTGGCCACCTTGTTGTTAATACGGGCCCCAATTTACTTTTAGAGTACCTATCGATATGCGAAAATACATATCTACGTGTGATCTTTGATGTATTAAGAGAGACTGCAAAAAGTCAGCTGTAGGTATGAAGATATTGAAAATATGAAATATTGGGAGAACATGTATACAGATTACCAGACTTCTCACTTGACAAAACGTAGTATTCGTTTCTGTATCAGAAAAAACTATGGGAGAATCCAAATCCCCTAGCCGTCTTTGTAGACTTATAGTGTTTGAAATGTGTGTATGCAAAAGGATATTGTTTCGTATGATTTGATTGTTTGATCGACGAAAAATAGGTAAAGTAAAATATCAAGAGTAACTAAAAATATAATTATTGACTATACTGTTAAGCATGGTTAAAAAGGACAGCGCCTTGTGGTCAAGTGTATTTGGCATTTGCTCAATATTAATAGCATTTCTACGAATTGGCAGTAAACAACAATTACAAATCAGTTCTTGAGCAGACTTATATTTTAACTCTTTCGCTGCCCTAGGCGAAACCATGATGCCCTTTGCAAACAGTTTGGATCCAGATGAGACACCGAGTAACTGGGTGTCTCACCGGGGTTCAAACACTTTGACAATTTAATTATTTTTGTAACAATACATTGGTGATCGTTATAACTCTTTTGACCCAAAATAATTTTAGTCTGCAAACTATGTCGTCTGCTACACATTTTAGAGTTGACATTCCTTCAGTTTCGACAGGATTCAAACTATTTCCAAAGTAGATCACAGAATAACCCATTGTAACAAACCCTGTTAGATAGTAATATTGAGTTAATCGGTATCACTACTTCATATAAGAAGCATCAAGATACAGCCAAACCTCGATAACTCGAACTATAAAACAAGTATTATTACTGGCGTTTTCGGCAGGTGCCGGTTTAACCCTTTCGGTGCCAAATTTCTAATTGTCGTCTGCAACCCAGTTTTGTTCAGACATTTCGGTAAATTAAGGAAATGATATAATATATAAATCTAAATTTCAAAGGAATAAACTACATATATAGAAATAGAGACTGAGACAAAAAGTGAAGTCCTTGATCAGACGCCGTCTTGAAAAGGCGGCGTCTGATCTTGGACTGCACTATTTGTCGTGGTGCATTTATGCGACATTGGCGGTAAATGGGTTAATGCATTGTGAAAGTCGTGCAGAAAGCTCCTGTATGAGCTTTGTAGCAACCCGTTTTGAAACAACGTTGCACTTTGAAATAATTATTTTCAAAAAGGGGTTAATTTTATTTCAATGTTAGAACCCATTTTGAAATAAAGTTGCACTTTGAAATTATTATTAAGCGATTGCAGTATATTTCAATGTGCGAAATTCGATGTCAACCCGTTTTGAAATAAAGTTTGAAAAATAAAATGACTAAAGTACGTTTCACTGCACGGAAATGATAAAAACAGAATACATTCAGACTTCATATACACTCACGGTGTGTTTCCGGTGTCTGTATACTCGTGGCGTCAAGTCAGTGTCATATGACGTCATTGACTTAAATTGCATATTTTACTACAAAAAGCGTTCAATATCAAATGTTAACCCGAGAAAGGTCAAAATTAGTCATGATGTCACTTGGGCGTCACATGATTTCAATACCTTTATCCTCATGTTTCACAACAGAATTCATGGAAATGGAAATGTAATTTAAAGCAAATTAGAAGTCTTCAAATTCGTATTCATCCTGCAAAATTAAGTTCCGTATCATTTATTTTGCTTTGAATTACATTTCCATGCGCATGAGGATAAAGTTGTGTGGCGAATAAACTCGGCGTCAAAACGACGTAGTGATGTGCGCCAGTGGATGATATGTGTGTTTGTTAAAAATACACTATAAATTTCATTTTTGGAGATACTGATTTGAAACTTTGTAGAGTTATTCACAAATGAATAATTTGTTTCGGTCTAATTTTATATTGAAGTCACAATAATAGTTTTCGAATTATAGAATTTGTCACCCTATTTTGGGACATCCCCCGTATATCTGCCTGTCTTTCTGTATGACCAAGCGCTTAGGCAAGTATTGAACATCGGGGCCGCGGAGCTGCAGAGCCGCGACGGGATGGGTACGGGAGGAGTGTCCACTCCCGTGTGGATTTTTTAAAGTGGTGCTTTCTTTGATGCAATTTTAATGCATTCTAAGATGATTTAGAAATATTTATAGATCTTAATATTTATAAAAAAAAAATCAACATGTTTCAATTGCCTGTCTGTATACCTGTCTGTCTTTCTGTATACATGTCTGTATATCTGTCTGTCTTTCTGTATGCATGTCTGTATATATGTCTGTCTTTCTGTATGCATGCCTGTATATCTATATTTTATTTGTCTGCATATATGTCGGTCTCTGTCCCATACGAAGGTTGACAGTGGATGTGGAATATACAACCGTAAAACTGATGGATTTGATCTGACACTTCAATATATGCGAGTGCTAAATTTTCTTTTGACAAGTTTCTGTATATATCAACTTTCTCTTCCAGAACCACCAATCTAATTCTGATATATGGCTTTGTTTATTTCAGGTCGCCCACCAAGCCCCCGTAAGTACCACATTTTGGCTATGAGAGGGAGATAGGGTGAGAGAGAGAGAGAGAGAGAGAGAGAGAGAGAGAGAGAGAGAGAGAGAGAGAGAGATAGATAGATAGATAGATAGATAGATAGATAGATAGATAGATGATAGATAGATAGATAGATAGATAGATAGATAGATAGAGATAGATAGATAGATAGATAGATAGATAGATAGATAGATAGATAGATAGATGATAGATAGATAGATAGATAGATAGATAGATAGATAGATAGATAGATAGATAGATAGAGAGAGAGAGAGAGAGAGAGAGAGAGAGAGAGAGAGAGAGAAAGAGAGAGATGGAGATAGAGACAGCAAAATAGATAAATAAAGAAGCAGAGAGAGACAGAGAGACAGCGAGAGACAGACAGACAGATATAAAGACAGAATTACGCTTAGACAGACATACAGAGACAGAGGGACAGGCAGAGGGACAGACAGACAGACAGACATACAGACACACACACACACAGATGAACAGAAACGCAGACATACACACAGACAGACAGATACAGGGGATAGAGACAGATAGCTACAGAGAGACACAGACAGAGAGACAGACAGACTGGCAGACAGACAGACAGAGACAGGCAGCCAGACAAATATGAAAAGGGACAAAGGTACGCAGGGAGAGACACACGTGTAGAGGTAGAGATGGTGAGAGGTTGACAGACATATAACGGAAACGACAGAGGTGACATAGACATATGTGTATTAAATGGCGTATTCAGAATTATTTAAGAAATAACAATTTCGTACATTAGCTGTGCATTGTCGCGCATTAGATCACAGGAGTTAAGATGTGGAGTCATTATATCACGAAGCCTTTAGGCCGAGTGCTCTAATTACCCACATCTCAACGACTATGATCTAATGCGCGACAATGCTCAGTTATGAATTTGTTATTTCAGTTCTAACACGTCTTTTTTAATAACAAATACTTTTCCCGGAGAATACGACAAAATCGGAAGTGTTGTCAGTGGTTACTCCATTTTTGCTGTTACATTTACTCTACACGACGTTCACCCATGATGTTGAACGAGTAAAGGATCAAATCTCAATAGAACAATTCCAAGTCAAAAAATGCTTTCACATTGCAGCGAACACCTATACAATTTACATTATGCCTGCACACCTCTATGACAGAGCCATCGTGTTTACAGATTTTTAAATGTGAAATTGCAATTGTGTGTGGTTTGAACATGGAGCAGATAGAAACAGTCAACATGTGATTGAAATTTCTTCGAACTTGATTTTTGTCTCCTCTACTTCAAGTGGTACATCTAAAAAAGTCCAAATCTTAACCTAGACCAGTCCCAGTTATTTGTTGCAGAAACTGATTCAATTCTTCATAGGTACTTGTGTACGTTTTGTAGGTGGCGGTGGTCTAGTGGTAACGCGCTTGACTATCAGTCCGGAGGTCCGGGGTTCAAATCCCGGTCCCTCCTGGAAATTTCAGAGACGCTTTTCCGTCTCTCCCACCCGCACATCCTCTCCACCCAGGGGTTAAAATGGGTACCTGTGAGGGTCACTCGCCGGTACTGCGGCTGCATGATTGCGCCATATGTTAGCAGTGCTCAATATTGTAGGCCTATGATTCAATGACCAGGGGAGTAAATGTACAGTCGGCTGAGCGGTCATTCGGACTGAAAGTAGACTATAACTAGGTACTTTTACATTTTTTACGTTTCAAATAGTTTAAGTTGTTAACACATTTAATCATTCCCGAGTACAAAGACTAAACTACATAGTTTATAAATAAACCATTGAAGCGCGTATTTATTACCCTCCGATCCTCCTTCGAACGACTAACAGAACAAATTGCTTCAATGCGTATAGCCGGCAATTTGATAGTTGAAGACGAAACATGTGGGGAAAATGGAACAGCCGATCGAAATGCTGCGCGTGCAGTTCATTATCACGGATTAAAGCGTGTTTCTTGGTATTCTTTGTTTATATGCCGTAGGTTCAGAGTCGTGTTAGAATAATACATAACAATATTAATTAACCGCTGTGTTTATTTTTAATATTTCAGTTGGAATTCTTAGACATTTGTGCGGTAAGTCTTTATATTGTCTGTGATCTATCTATCTATCTATCTGTCTATCTGTCTATCTATCTATCTATCTATCTATCTATCTATCCATCTATCTATCTATCTATCTATCTATCTATCTATCTATCTATCTATCTATCTATCTATCTATCTATCTATCTATCTATCTATCTATCTATCTATCTATCTATCTATCTCTCTCTCTATCTATCTATCTATCTATCTATCTATCTATCTATCTATCTATCTATCTATCTATCTCTCTATCTCTCTATCTATCTCTCTATCTATCTATCTATCTATCTATCTATCTATCTATCTATCTATCTATCTATCTATCTATCTATCTATCTATCTATCTATCTATCTATCTATCTATCTATATATCTATCTATCTATCTATCTATCTATCCATCTATCTATATATCTATCTATCTATATATATATGGTAAACTGTGCATTCTGGCCATCAGTAAATAAGGCAAACATAGGGTTTTATTCTACCAGATCTTAGAAAGCTTTTAGTCTATTGTTCGTGGATGTTGTGCTTTATTCCATATAAACTCATTTCTATATATCAGGTATTGACGATGACGAGATGTCGACTGATGGAGCGGAAGGTTTGTTGATCTTCTTTATCCCTACGATCCGAATCTCTTTAAATGTTACTTGCATTGAACTCGAAATTGCATGTGGCGTCAACAGAGGTGAAAATGGTGTTTATATGAGAGAAATAGCTGAATAAATAGGAGTATGGTGCTGTGACACTTAATAAATCAGATAAGGCAGATGGATGACGTAATAACCTTAGTTGATGATGATGAATCACAGGTATATGTTTTCTTCTAATCTTACAGGATACTGTGATGTACAATGAATAAAACCACACATCCGTTTCTCCGTTTAGTTCTAATCAGAGCGGATTGTGTTATGTCTCCAAAACCAATTACAGTAAAACCTCTCTTAACCGGAATTCTAGTAGATAAGACTTTAGACACTTTTAGGCAGGTGGCTGCTTAATGCAGGGTGAAAGTCATGCAGAAAGCTCCTCTAGGAGCTTTCTGCATGACTTTCACCCTGCATTAAGCTGCCACCTGTCTCCAAGACCGATATTCATACTAAATTTAACGGCCGGTTAAGAGAGGTTATACTGTATCTGCACAACGGTGATGAGTAACGAACAATCAGCTAATTGATTTTTAGCGAAGATTGAGAAAAAATGTCCAATCGTGAGCATCAAATTCACAATAGAAAGATTAACAGTTAGATTACAATCATCTATATGCTATATCGCTTTTGATACTGTTTAGTGGGAATGGTGTTTTATGATTGTTTCACTGATAAAGGTCAACAACTATTCCATTATATATACATGTAGAGTACTTATATACCTTTTTACAATACTGTAAATATTCTTTTACAATTACTATATGTATTAGGTTTACTTTCGGTGCCGGGATATGGACTATTACAACATTCAAACAGGCCAAGATTACAGTGAATATGAGACATGTTTAAATAAACGTGTACCATGACAAATAGTGCAGACTCTGGTAAGAGGGATCTAGGCAAATCCTGTCACCTGAGTCCATGCTTTTTTAAAGGATATCCGTGACTCGCTGAAAGGGTGATGATATATACATTCGTTTAGTTTATTTAAAGGATACCACGTTCTCAAAGAAACAACTATTCAATGATCTGGTCTTTTCTTTTAGGTCTTGTGGACAATGACATATGTGACTTCGTCCTGGACATCACTGTTATGGTAAATATATAATCTAATATACAATTAACCTTTTCAACCCCGAATTGTCAAAATGGGATAGTCAATCAGTGTTTAATATGAGTCTAGACATGAATAAAGGGGTACGATTCAATTATTAACCCTTCGCTTGCTTTTCGCGTCAATATACCTACCTGTAAATAGCGAAGACCCAGATGAGACAGCTCCTGTAGGAGCTGTCTCATCAGGGTCTGCACTATTTACAAGTTGATTGTGCAACCAGTGCACTCCACAGCAGTGACTGCACAGCGAAATACTTGTACACAGTGAAGGTATATGTAATTAAACAACAGGACATGGGTAAAGAAGGAGAAATGTATTTTTTAAAATTCAGCAAGAGAAGGGTTAACCATTTCAATCCTGAAACACAGAATAGAAAATTCCGCCCGAGTTTAATTATAGAATACACTCACCATGAAAGGCTTAACCCTGCTAGAGAATTTTTAAAAACAAACATTGCAGACTCTGATCAGATGACTTATGTATGAAGTGACGTTCCCCAGATTGAAAAGATTAACCCTTTTCCTGATGAATATTCATGTAGGTAATAATGACGTCATGAATATTAATTAGATTATTTTTTATAATGGCATATGAACAAAGGACATTTTGGCGCAGACAGAAGCTGTAGAATTAGATCTATTTTACACCATAAGCAAACAGAGCAGACCCTGATCAGACGGCTCCTGTAGAGGAGTCGTCTGATCTTGGTCTACTCTGTTTCCGAATGCGTCAAAATGCGATTACATAAAGGAAATGGTTAATAGTCTTTCTATTTCAACTTCATGTGAAAGATATAAAGACCGTGACATTATCATATCCTGTTACATTCTTCATATTATTAGTTATGACTTAGTAATAACTAAATAAGGTGTCTGATTAGGTGTATTTAAACGTTTGTATTTATATCAAAATCATGAGTTACAAGTATCCAACTTGTCAAGCGATATACTCATGATCAAATTCCACACAACAACCAACGTGACTATACTGGTGCCTTCATACACCCTCCCCTTTACTCAATAAATATATATGTAGTCGGGGTAGAGATTGCGATGAAACAGTTGACAGGCATCAGACTGTGTGGCTTGATGGCTCAGTCGGTAGAATGTTGGCATAGTAAGCCAACGGCCTTGGATTCAAGCCCCAATTGAGTCACAACTTTTTTGGCGGCCAATGTAAATAACCCACAGAGTGATTTATATGGACAAAACTTGTAATAATAAGAAACTCGTGTAGTGTTCGTTGAGTAAGAATTCGGGACGAATTCTTGTGTAGCTCGGTCGGTACAGTGTTGGCATGGTAAGCCAGAGGACCTGGGTTCAAGCCCCAGTCGAGTCACAACTTTTTCAACATTCTGCATCAAATGGTGTCGACGAGAACATGCTGATGTTAATGCCCTTTCGGATTGGAAGAAATGTATTTTCGATATTATTGATACGCGAATAACTTTTTACAAATCTAATTACCATCTTTTACCACCTCGACCTAGAGTTACATTTCGCTACTTGAAGAAAAACATTTCTAATTTTCATTCAGATTATGTTCTTGTTCCTGCTGACAAGGCATCAAACAATGTAATCATTATTTGAAGATTGTATTATGTTGATGTTTTAAAGAAGGAGCTAACTGATTCAAAAACTTATATAACAGTTCAAACACCTGAAAAAGATATAGTCTCGGAACATGTAAAAATGTGCAATAATTTTAAGTCTGGTCCTAACATAAAACAACATAAACTTTCTACTTTGTACTGGATTCCGAAACTACATAAAAACCCTTATAAGTCGCGTTTTATTGCCAACTCTAGCTGTTGTACCACTACTAAATTATCTATACTTTTGACGTCCTGTCTTACTACGATCAAAGAACATGTTAAACGCTACTGTGATAAAATATATGAAAATTCTGGTATTAAGGTTTTTTGGTCCATAAAAAATTCAAATGATGTTTTAACAAAACTTGAAAATGAACAGTATAACATTTCTTTACTGAGCTCTTATGATTTCTCTACACTCTATACTACTCTACCTCACCATCTTATAAAGGATAAACTTATTAAATTAATAGAAAAAACCTTTGCCAGAGAAAACAAAATGTTCATTGCTTGTAATGTTCAACGTTCATTCTTTTCGAATTCAGAAGTTGAACATTACACAATGTGGACTTGCCTTGATGTTTGTAGATCTCTTACCTTTCTTTTAGATAATATATTTGTGCGTTATGGGGATACCATATATCGTCAAGTTGTTGGTATACCCATGGGTACAAATTGTGCCCCTCTTGTTGCAGATTTGTTTTTGTATTGCTACGAGAGGGATTTTATGCTTAGCTTAAAACCTGATACACAGACCGATATTGTTAATGCTTTTAATAAAACTTCAAGGTATTTAGACGATATTTTGAATTTAGATAATCCTTATTTTGATGCTATGGTTTCTTCAATCTACCCAAAAGAACTGTCTTTAAACAAAGCTAATCAATCTGACATTAATGCTTCATTTTTAGATTTGAATCTTTCAATTACAAATGATAAAGTTTCGTCCAAAGTATACGATAAAAGAGAAGATTTTAATTTTAAAATTGTTAATTATCCTTTTCTAGATGGGGATGTGCCACGTTCTACATCTTATGGGGTTTATATTTCTCAACTTATTAGGTTTGCCCGAGCCTGTTCTTTGCTTGAAGATTTTAACAGACGTAATTTAGTTATAACTGATAAACTTCTTAAGCAAGGTTACAGATATCACAAACTTCGGAAAACCTTTTCTAAATTTTATTATCGAAATTTACCTCTCATTAGTAAATATAATTGCAATCTACGGACGTTACTGCGACAAGGCATTTCTCAACCAGAATTTTATGGGGATGTTATCTACAAACTTAGGAAAATTCGGGGTCATATCCATTTTCATGATTTGTTTATTAAACGCATTAAAACATTTAAAAAGAAAGGTTATGATCTTATTATATTGCAACACACTGCATGTTTGGTTATCAACCCTTTTACAGTCGGTAGCTACGCTTCCCTCTTTGCTTGCGCGATGACAGGCCGAGGGTAGTACTCTATGATGGTATACTCTTAAACTTGGATACAGGAGGAGCTTACCAGACTCATGTATTACTTTTTCCCTGTCGTGCCCTTAACGGCTTACCTGCAGGTGCTCTGACTTCAGCAAAGTCATTGAGTACATATTTGACGGATTGTCACAGTTATTATGCTATGTTTTACATGTTGTCATGTGTTCACCGTCGTCTATGTTGTGGGTAAGTCCAGCGGGGATACCTTTATTTACAATATTTGTAAAGCTAGGGTGACTTTGAGAGAAGTGTGAGGTTAGGACGTCCGTAAACCGGTTTAAACCCCCAGTGGTGTTTTTGCTGCTGACCGTGCCAAGGCGGTACTCTCTTTGTCACCCTTCCTTTTGTTTGCCTTGCGTCTTTGTGCTTGTTGTTTGTTCATGTTGTGGAACGTTTGTCCCTGTTTCTTGTGTGTATTTTGGTGTTTTCTGTGTTCATTTCGTGTGTGTGTGTGTGTGTGTGTGTGTGTGTGTGTGCGTTTGGGTGTGTGGTTGTGTGTGTGTGTGTCATGCTGTCTATCGGTGTTTTGGTGGTGGTTGCGTCTTGCATGTGGCTTTGCCTGCTTGACTTTACTACTTTTCCATGTTACAAATACGTATTTAACGCCTCTGCAAAATGGGTAGAACCAGATCAGACAGATCCTGTCTATTTATGACGTCATATAAATGTATCTCACAGTGTTCTCTATTATTTCTTACACGAATGTTCATGAGATAATATAATTCCGTAATGCATGTATGGATTTGACGAACATAACTGACATATTATTAATGTGGATAATTCATTGTCATTTGTAATGGTTAATATGTAGAGGAAGTAGTATAAATTGCACGAGACCCACATTGCTTTTAGAGTTATCTATATTTGATATATTAATGTATTCAGTTGCACTATTTTGAGAACACGGGCAAAATGTGTCAAATCCATTTCATTTACATTCATTTAACATGAATATGTCAGATACGATTGAAACTGAAATTACCTTTTTACATTTACCAAAAGACTAAATCACTGATGTAAATCAAATCTGATCACGTATTTATTTATGGGCATGTTTAAGCCATCATAAGAATCATGGAGAGTCAAATTTTCAAATTTGAATAGATGTCTACTTTACAGTCTTCTGCTATGCAAATACTTCCAGCTAGGCCTAATGATGGTTTTATTCTATTTTGAATGTCTAACAATATTTTGATGGTCAATATGAGTTTGAAACATTGTCATGGTTTGAGTACAAAAATAAATCGTCTGATTTACAGCACAACAGTCAGCCAGAAGACATACAGAAACTCCTGAGGGACTTTAGTAAACGTGAAGGCAAAAGATTTGGATGTAAGTATGCTTAAACTTCACTCTTTGTATCAAACCGACACAAGACGAACTATTCTCTATTGACTAAGTCAATATTAGTTATCTCCCTTGAATATTTACAATGAATGATATTATAATCTACGAAATACTTATTCCAAAGCTACAATAGCTGATTTTTGTATTCTTTGCGAAGCAATAGAATACAAAGGTGGCGTTCCACAGCCTAATCCATGGTACCCTCGCCGGCCTGACAAAATAGTGCAGTTTACTGATCTGCATTCGATGGATACAAAGGGTATTTAATAAAGTGGCATCCGGAACCAATCGTGGTATACTATATCTGACATGAAAATGCCTCGTAACATAAGCCCCGGCTTAGTATGTGCAAAAATCAACAAAACCGACAAACTATAGCAGTGTAAGAAGGGCGCACGGATATACAACTATCAGTCACATGAAGAAATCACTTGATCATAACATGAATGAAAGTACTCAATGAATAAAGAAGCGCGAGTCGGATGACCTTGTGCAAGCGATTAGGTAATCACGCCCATAACTGCGAGTGGTCAGTGTGATAATAAGCATAGTGGGAAACGGCTGAAGCGTCAGCTGCAACTGTATCATCAACTGGATAGAGTCTTAATGCATTCCCTTATCTAAAGCGAACTTATTCGATATCAGATTGATACCATGCAAAGAATACTGCAGCGTTTACAACGCTTTGATGTTTCAATTAATGTTATGGTTTCGCCTACCTTTATCATAAATCTACTCGATAGCTAAGATTATTAATAGATTCAAGCCCACCTTATCAGAGTGGAATAACACATTATAATTCATGATGAACAAGGATAAAGGATGTGTCCACATGCTACCTTTGCGCTTCGGTTTGAGACAATTGCTGTTACTTTTTAAAACCAATCATGAAGCAGACAGGAACTGCGACCCTTGAATGGTCATACAGTCTAACCGCTGGTCTGTAACACACATGGTACATGTAGTAGATTATATCATATTTCAGCATTACTGTCTATGTGTATTGAGTAGCCACATGCCTATATATATTGAGTAGTCATTTGTTGATGACCATTGAGTAGCTACTAGTCGATAAATATTAAGTAGCCACATGTCGATGTGTATTGAGTAGTCACATGTCGATGTGTATTGAGTAGTGATTTGACGATGTGTATTGAGTGACTACTTGTCGATATGCATTGAGTGGTCACTTGTCCATGTGTATTGAATACGCACTTTTCGATATGTATTGAGTAGTCATTTATCGATGTGTATTGAGTAAGTACTTGTCGATATGCATTGGGTAGCCATTTGTCGATGTGTATTGAATATCAATAAGCACTTGTCGATATGTATTGAGTAGTCACTTGTCGAAGTGTATTGAGTAAGCACTTGTCGATATGTATTTAGCAGTCACTTGTCTACGTGTATTGCGTAAGCACTTGTTGATATGTATTGAGTAGTCACTTGTCGAAGTGTATTGAGTAAGCACTTGTCGATGTGTATTGAGTAGTCACTTGTCAAAGTGTATTGTGTAAGCACTTGTCGATATGTATTGAGTAGTCACTTGTCGATGTGTATTGAGTAAGCACTTGTCGATATGTATTGAGTAGTCACTTGTCGATGTGTATCGAGTAAGCACTTGTCGATATGTATTGAGTAGTCACTTGTCTATGTGTATTGAGTAAGCACTAGTCGATATGTATTGAGTAGTCACTTGTCGATGTGTATTGAGTAAGCACTTGTCGATATGTATTGAGTAGTCACTTGTCGATGTGTATCGAGTAAGCACTTGTCGATATGTATTGAGTAGTCACTTGTCTATGTGTATTGAGTAAGCACTAGTCGATATGTATTGAGTAGTCACTTGTCGATGTGTATCGAGTAAGCACTTGTCGATATGTATTGAGTAGTCACTTGTCGAAGTGTATTGAGTAAGCACTTGTCGATATGTATTGAGCAGTCACTTGTCAATGTGTATCGAGTAAGCACTTGTCGATGTGTATTGAGTAGTCACTTGTCGAAGTGTATTGAGTAAGCACTTGTCGATATGTATTGAGCAGTCACTTGTCAATGTGTATTGAGTAAGCACTTGTCGATGTGTATTGAGTAGTCACTTGTCGATGTGTATTGAGTAGTCACTTGTCGATGTGTATTGAGTAAGCACTTGTCGATGTGTATTGAGTAAGCACTTGTCGATGTGTATTGAGTAGTCACTTGTCGATGTGTATTGAGTAGTCATTTATCGATGTGTCTGGTTTGTTTTCATAAACAGCGCACTATTCGTTGAATTGCGTGTTATAGACGTTCTGCATAATTATAGTCACTGATTGATGTATATCATGTTTTACAGGCCTCGTCTATTTTCTGAGGGATGAGGTTGAAGGTTGGTACCTTTTTATTCCTACGATCCAAATCTTTATATAAAAAAAACCTGCATTGATTTTTTGTTATCATCCCGATTTCTAATATAATGCCATTTGCTATGCGCTATGGCTGATTCGTTGCCGTTATAATTGTACAATGCTATCAAAAGAGGATTTAACCCTTTCGGTGCCAAATTTCTAATTGTCGTCTGCAATCCAATTGTGTCAAATCATTTGGTAAAACAAGGAAATGAGATAAATAAATGCAAATTTCAAACGAATAAAGCACAGATATAAGAAATAGAGTTTGAGACAAAACTTGAAGTCCTTGATCAAACGCCGCCTTGAAAAGGCGGCGTCTGATTTGTGACTGCACTATTTGTCATGGTGCATTTATGCGACATCGGCGGTGAAAGGGTTAATATTCATAGTACATGTACATCATGTATGTTTGACCGACGGGACTCGCTTCGCCTAGAATCGCCTAGTAGCACACAAAAGCAGCGGTGCAGTTTTCTAAGGCTACAATCACACTAGCGCTTGCGGTCATTAAAGACCACTGGCGACCTCTGAAACCGGCGATCGTTTTCGATGTCGGCGAATTAATTCAATAAAATGCTTTGCAGTTACATTGGAGATGCATCTGCGACTAGCGTACGACAGATATTCGTACGAAGGTTCCCCGATCACTTCCGACCTGTCGTTCGACCATCGCACGATCACTTCCCACTACGAAAGATAAGCAGTAACTAGTGGAGACCGGTAAAGACGTGCGTTTGTCGTACAATTGACATACGTCGGCTTTGCGACCACTGTTAACCTGAATAAGACCGATGGTTTGGGGTATACAGAGTAAAACCTCTCTAAACCGGAATTATAGTAGAGAATAATTCAGATACTTTCAGGCAGGTGGCTTCATAATGCAGGGTGAAAGTCATACACAAAGCTCCTAGAGGAGATTTCTGCATGACTTTGACCCTGCATTAAGCTTCCACCTGTCTCCAATGCCGATTTTTATGCCAAATTTTATGTCCGGTTTAGAGGGTTTTTTCTGTAAATACCAATTTGTTTTTCGAATGATAAATATCATTTTTGTGTGGAGCAGTGCAAGAGAGTAGATACGAAAGATAAGCAGTAACTAGTGGAGACCGGTAAAGACGTGCGTTTGTCGTACAATTGACATACGTCGGCTTTGCGATCACTGTTGACCTGAATAAGACCGATGGTTTGGGGTATAAATACCAACTTTTTTTCGAATGATAAATATCATTTTGTGTGGAGCAGTGCAAGAGAGTAGATCGAATAATGACTATGGCCAATGCTTCTTTCAGAATAATGTTGCTGTGTTTCAATTCCTCTCTCAATGTTGGCATCTTTTTCCGACCTTTTAACCTTAGTTTTGCTTTTATATATTTTGGTGGCATTTCGATTTGCAGCCCTTAATGGACACGATAATATAGCTGTATGGCCACGTGGTCTATGTCTAGTCGCAGGTAATCATTAGCTAGTCGCTAGTTATCGCACGACAGTCGTATGAAATTGTAGAAAGGTCGCTGACAGTCGAACGACTGGCTCGCGACTTAGAAAAGACTATCTGCGACCAAATGTATGGAAGATCAGTAACGACCAGTTAAAAATTGTTGGAGACCTTCGTACGACGATCGTACGATTACCTAAAACCTCTTAAAGACCACAGGCGACCAGTTCGGTCATAAGTAGGTGATTGTGCATAACCAAAACCTCTCTACGACTGAAACTGGTCGCACGAACGGAAACGATTACCAGCGTATTGATATGAAGTCGTGCGATCTTCGTACGAATATCAACGACCAGTGTGGTCCGTAGCAATCGTAAACAGGTCTTAAGTGGTCGTAATGCCTAGTGGGACTGGGGCTTAAACTCATTCAAACAATTATCTATTGGACTCGCCAAACGAAATATAGATACAAGCTCTGTATTCGTCAACATGAGATATTGACTACGTCAGAGCGCCCAAAACGCATTTAGTCTTTTACCCGTAGAAGTTCTACTTTATTCCATATAATATGTATATTATACTTATTTGTATATCAGATCCGACTGGAGAAGTGGGGATGGTTCTACAAGGTTTTAATGATGAAGGTTGGTTTATCTTTATTACTAAGATCCAAATTCTTTAACCCTTTAGTCCATGCATATTCATCTCAGAAATAATGACGACATGGCAGAAACTATAAAATCATATCTAAAATACATTAAAAGCAAACAGAGCAGATCCTGATCAGACGGCTCCAGCAGAAGCCGTCTGATCTTGGTCTACTCTGTTTGCAAAAGGGTAGAAATGCGTATTTATGGATTAAATGGTCAAATGTTACTTGCATTGAACGCGTCGCTATAGCAACGTCATGCACTTATATGGCAAAGCATATGCGAGTTGATTCTGCCATTGCATGTGTATAAAAAGATGATACTCGTAGTACATTTTGTATCGTAGGTCTTTTGTTAGTTAGTTCAACACTTTAACTGCATGTACTTTGCAAACAGAATAAAACACTTAAACAAGAACTTATACTCGAATATTCAAACTGCTCATGTAGGAGACATCTAGACTGGGTCTTCTCTGTTTGCTTATGAAATAATCTCGATCTGATTCTACAGTTTCTGACATGGCTATAATGTCCTATGTCAATATGTCATTATAATTCAGTATCGTTTGTTTTCATTACTTTTGGTGAGCTGTGATTGGCTGTGTTTTTCCATACTCCCATGAAAAACAAAATTAGGCTACGTCTTGCCGGGACTACTTTCTCTATGTTGAATGTTGAGTGTATTCGTCCGCAGTTATTTGAATCGGTATTAAATGTTGAAAATAAACAAATGATTTGTGAATACATAAATACTTGAATAGCTTTGATCTAATATTTCGACCACTAAGGGCACTTTTCAAAGATTATCATGATATGATAATCTTTGAAAAAGGCCCTTAGTGGTCGAAATATTAGATCAGAGCTATTCAAGTATTTATGTATTATATTAATTCCATTTTTAGAATATTTTCTTCATTGTTGATTTGTGAATATTGTTTTAATGTATTTCTTATATTCAGTAGTGATATTACATTATAGGCAATATACAGATTTTTCATACATCCATGAAATACATTCCTTAAATAGTTTTTCTTTTCAGCTAATAGATATCCATGCATTCATTATGTTTTTATATAAATATTCTTGAGGTAACGGATGAACGAAAAGAAGACTCACTCTGAACTATATACTATAGTTATGTATGAACGCTAATGAATGAATATGTAAAACTCTACATACCCCATTCTTACCTTCAAGTAATAAATAAATAATTGAATAGAAATAGAGTAAACCCGCATAACCCATTACCTCATAGGCTATTTTTAGATACAACCTCTTTGAATAAATCTACCGAAAAGGAGCATTAACTAGAGGAAAGGAACATTTTAGAATTTTGTAGTTTGAAACCATTGTGATAAATAGAGCATTTGCTCCTATAGGAGTAAATGCTCTATTTACCACAATGGTTTAACAAAGTGACTTTTACAGAGTCGTCAAAAGTCGTCAATATGAGGGAATGGGTTAATTAAACAGGAACTTAAATATTCTGAGTTTCTATATAGACTCATCATAAAACTAGATATTAAATGTAAGCCTTGTTTATTAAATGAAGATGTAATCTCGACAATCGGCAAATGTAGAACATTTATTTCCGAGCTCTGTTGGAGATTTTAAAGCTTTTAGATGTAGGGGTACCCTATGTGATGTACACGGGGCATTTCCCCCATTGACCACTGTTACAAGCTCATACAACTTTCCTTGTAATGTTTAAAACTAGTTTGTGGTGATGACCCTGGTGATATTATACAGTATCTGGAAGATGCAATAGATGATATCGTTCCTGGGGCCCACCAGACCAGGGACGCTTCAGCCATTAGATCACTGCTGGCCCAAATCGAAAAGGTAAGGGTAAGGTACATGTACTCTTTCTAGCAAGAGACCAAAACTGCATTTGAGTAACATGTATGTTGTAATTACTATTTATTACAGTTCAGCAGGCAATGTATATGTGACCATCGACATTTTAGGTGTTAAATATACATATATTTCATGGATTCGCTGCCAGGTCGACCATCCAGCCAACACATTCCTTGAGTTTGACCATTTTATAAAATGTTTCTTAGAAGATATTTCTGTAACTTTAATCCACAGGAACCGCGTATATAATACCTCTGAAGCCAGTGTATACCCTGACCAGAGGGCTCTTTTGGGAACTCTCTGATCAGGGTCTGCATTGCTTGTCACATAATCATTGTCTTCAGAGATAAATGTTGATATAATAGACGCATTTTGTATAATAAAACTCTTCAGAAAGGGAGAAGCAAGATGTACTTATTCTGCAGACTAAGCGTTAAATATCAGGCTACAGGCCATCAGTGATTTAACTTGAATGTATGTCTTTTAACCCTTTCCCTGTTCTGTATTTAGGCCAACTTTCAATACCTACTGAATATTCATCAACAAAACAGTTATAAAAGAAATATGGAAGGTGGAACATTGTAGACATTTTAGTAAGTCAAGCATCAAATCTATCAATTTCTATTAGCAAACAGAGCAGACCCTGATCAGATGGCTCCTCTAGGAGCCATCTGATCTGGGTCTACTCTGTTTGCAAATGCGTGAAAACACGTTTATATGAGGGAAAGGGTTAAAAGATTTGAAAATGTCTACAAAGAAAATTTAACCAACGTCTGATCTAGGTCTGCTCCGTTTGCAAATGCGTGAGAAAGTGTATCTAAGGAGTAAGGTTTCGTCAAACGCCTTTTCGTAAAGTCTGAAATTAGGATATTATCATACATGTAGTCTTGTATCGATTATACTACAATAGGACTTGTAGGATGCCCTCACTTATTATATGTATATTTATTACCTAGCTTCCATACACATTGTGAGATGAACACATTCATTATCTATATTTATTATTATATACTACCATACGTCTAGAGTGATGTATTCGCTCATTATCTATATCTATTATTATACAGTGAACCCTCGTTATACCGGCATTCGTTACAATAGCACCCTCGTTATACCGGCATTCGTTACAATAGCACCCTCGTTATACCGGCATTCGTTACAATAGCACCCTCGTTATACCGGCAGTATGCATTGAAACAACATCACCGTTAACTCTTTAAAACAACCACTGAATAAATAGGTACAATGCCAATAGCACAGGTGGTTGCTTAATGCAGAACACAAGAAGTGCATAAAGCTCCCTAAGGGAGCTTTTTGCACTTCCTTGTGTTCTGCATTAAGCGTTCACCTGTTGGTACTAGTTTAAAACTGGCCATATGGTTCCTTTCATATTTAAACTCGTTATAACGGCAACATCGTTATACCAACAAAATGTCTGGAAACAAACACCTCCGTTGTAACGAGGGTTCATTGTACCACTTTACGTCTAGTGTGGTGTATTCGCTCATTATCTCTGTCTGTTGTTATTCTACAATACATCTAGAATGATGTCTTCACTAATTATCTGTATATATTGTTATGCTACAACTGGTCCAGTGACTTGACCACAAATATTATCTATTTATTTTGTTTTATTACAGCTAGTGAAGAAGTAAAACGGAACCTAAGCCACAGCCGAATTGTTATAATGACCATGGATTTAAAAACGGACTTACGAAATGAATCTTATAAGTAGATACCTGTCCTCTATCTCTTTATATAACACGTTTAAAGTTTATGCAAGACAAGAGCACGACTGTGTATTCTATCCACACTTGACCAGGAACAGGATCAAACATAACTCCAATGTGTCTGTGTATTTGGTTTGCTTTGTTGCGTTTCTTATCTAAATAATGTCGTGCTCGAAACATTTCAATCAACAATAGCCAGTTTCATTTTAGAATGATTAATCAGTTTGTCTGTGGCGACACAACAACATAATTTAACCATTTACTCCATGAGAATTTATATAAGACAATATTTGCTTATATCTATAATGCCTTACAAACAGGACAGCGTTTGGATTGGTCCTGGTAAAACTATATAAACAGACCAATATAATTTCATAAGCAAACAGAACAGAATCCTATCAGATGGCCCCAACAGGGGCTGTCTGATCTGGGTCTACTTTGTTTGAAATGTGTTAAAAGGGCGTATCTAAGGGCGTATCTAAGGGCGTACATGTAAATTCAAAACATGCAGCTGTATAACTACAACTTTATCGATGTCTCTGTTAAAAAAGGTTATAACACTTTTTTGCTTGAATCTTATATCATTCCCAAGCAACTAACTGGCCAGGTTTTGAGCTTGAGCAAAATCAGACCAATCTGATACTTGAGATTAAACTCAGAGGCAGACTCAACGGTTTTATAATTTCGGATCATAGGCCAGCAACCACGTACTATACACGGCGTGGTGCCAGTCTTTCGGTGTTCGGCAAGTTGAATAGCACAATACCGCAGACTAATACAGTTAAACTTTGATATCTCGAACTTCAAGGGACCATACAAATTGGTTCGAGGTAACAGAGTTAACAGATGTTCGAGTCATCCGATATATAATCTGACCAACATCTAAGTTTAGAGCTTAATGCAGGTCTAAAGTAATGCTGAAAGCTCATAAAGCTCCTCATTACTTTAGATCTGCATTAAGTTGTCACACGTGTTTCTAGATATGTGTAGTGATACATTTATGAACAATTCTGTATTTTAAATTTTGGAAGGACCGAACGTTTAGTTCGAGTTATCCCGAAATTCGAGTTATCCGAGTTCGAGATATCGAAGTTCAACTGTACCGATCATAAATGTTGATCCTGACCACACGTCATGTGTTTGTCGTGGTATTCCCTATGAGTCTAAATTACTGGATATTCCATGAAATAGCATTTCTGAATAAGTGACACATATGACAACCATTAGCGTTACCCAAAACTGTCAATAAACGACACATATTGTGTACTGCCTTGGAGAAACAACTGATCAATACACTTAATATGGGGAAAAAACAGTCAAACAGGGAGAGCCACATACGAAAGGACACTGCACAAAACACCATCAAACAAGAAACGGCACAGCCACAAGACAAACCATCGCGTCAACGTCACGTTAAAGGCTTAACGGGGTAGATGTCACCTACATGTCGCGCTGGATCTCTCTCACGGAAGCGATGAACACCAGTAAGCAGCAATCACCTCGGAGAGAGTTTCATAGCATGACGGAAACTGCCGAGTTCCACCACAGCATGCCCATCTCTTACTTGCACCATCTCTTATGACTATTTCTATGTCTAATAAAGCATTCTGCAGCATATTGTATCTTGTTTACTTAACCCTTTCCTCCATAAAAACGTCTTTCTAGGCCTCTGTAATAACCACTTCTTGAAACCATTGTGATAAATAGAGCATTTGCTCCTATAGAAGCAAATGCTCTATTTATCACAATAGTTTCAAACTACAAAAATTCTAAAGTTTTGCTTTTCTTTAGTTAATGTTCCTTTTCGGTAGATTCATTCAAAGAGATTGGGTCTAAAATTAGCCTATGAGGGAATGGGTTAATTCTATCCAATACTATGGGTATTAACTCTTCATTAGACCAGTTTGTTAACATCTATCCCAGATGTGAAAACCTAATATCAGCTGAAATTTGGTTTGGGGGCAAGAAGACTACTTCCGATTCAATCTATTAAACAAGTGTCAAACAGCTTGAGTCTGATCAAACAAGTGTCAAACAGCTTGGCGTCTGATGAGGCGCGGATTTACTCGGCGTATCAACTGTACTCAGACTGTTGTAAAAAAAAGATTCAGTTCGCAAATACCGGCCACAAGCATACGGGTCAACAAGCAATGTTGTCCGGGGTCAGAGTTTAATGTTTCTGAGTCTGAGTTCATTATCAAGTATCAAGTGATTGATCAGGGTCCATGCTTATAAAGCTTTTTAGTTGAGTCTAAGTTCGTTCTAAAGGTTTTGATTGGTTAGATTTGAGTTCTCAAGCTCAACTTAAAGTTTTATAAGCATAGACCCAGGTTCTGAGCATGCTTGAGACTTATCTCAAACTCGAGCAAAAAGTTGTATAACATCAGACACTGGTCAGTTTAACGCAGTTCAAATTGGCGCTTTCTGATGCCACCCTGTATGTCGGTGTTTATCAAAAACCAGACATATGTTGTTACCGACAATGTAACATTAGCCATTTACCAGATAAAGACGTCTTTTGACGCCATTACAAAAGGGGTTAAGATCAGACTGCTCCTGTGGGTAGGAGCCGTGTGATCAGGATATGCTCCGCATGATTATGGTACTACATTTGTACATATATATGATTGTACAGTTTCTGCCATGGCCTAAGGTGTCTCATGACCACAAGACAATAAAGCAATTAAGCTTATATATTCATGATTTCATTATTTCTTAAGGATTAAAATGTGCTGATGGTTGAACAGGCAGTGCATTTAACCCTTTCGGCGCCAATTTTCTAATTGTCGTCTGCAATCCAAGTTTGTTAAATCATTCAGTTAAATAAGGAAATGAGATAAATAAATGCAAATTTCAAAGGAATAAAGCACATATATAGAAATAGAGATTGAGACAAATAGTGAAGTCCCTGATCAGACGCCGCCTTGAAAAGGCGGCGTCTGGTCTGGGACTGCACTATTTGTCGTGGTGGATTTACTCGACTGTGGCGGTGAAAGGGTTAAACCATTTACACTGTCATACAATAGGTTTCTACTGTAGCTCTGCATGTACCACCTTTAGCACACATTTGTAAATGAAAACAGGGGTTTTATCCTATGGCAGAAACTGTAGGATTGAGTCAGTTGAACTATACAAATTAGTTCGAGATAACAGAAGTTCGACCTATCCGCTTTCTAATCTGAACAATTTCTCGAGTTCATAGCTTAACACAGATCTAAAGTAATGCTGAAAGCTCCTGTAGGAGCTTTCAGCATTACTTTATACCTGTATTAAGCTGTCACATGTTTCTAGATATCTGTAACGTTACATTTTAGGTCAATGCTGTATTGTAGTTTTGAAAGGACTGAACATTTTGTTCGAGTTACCCGAAGTTCGAGTTATCCGAGTTCAAGTTAAACTGTATATCTGTCAAAACGGTTTACGTATGATACCATAGACACCACAGATACCACAGGTCTTCATTGCACTGAAATGATAAAAAGCAGACATCGGAGTTTCATGTTGCAAATTTACTCAATAACTTATATTCATGGAACGCATATTTAAGGGCGGGAAAATCTAGCGCGAAACTAGGTCAACCCTGAATAGTCAGCAGTGAAACTAGGTCATCCCTGTATAGTCAGCAGCGAAACTAGGTTATCCCTGTATAGTCAGCAGCGAGATTCCCGTAAGATTTTCCCGATCTTGTATTTATAGCCGATACAGGAAGAAATAATGTATACTTTCTACAAGCAAACATTTAATGATAAACGTTCTAGAGGTAATAGTAATGTGTTGTAGTATATGCTTAAGTGGTTCATGAATGCACTTTATTCAGCACCTTTTGCAATATCAAACACCGATATATGTTTTTAAAAATATGGTAGTTTGATCCAGTTCAATTGTTATGCAGAAATCAAACACCTATATATGTCTTTAAAAATGTGTTAGTTTGATCCAGTACACTCGTTATGCATAAAGCTCCCATAAGAGCGTTGTGGATTACCGTCGTTCTGTATTAAGTAGCCATTCTTTTTAAGGAGTTATACAGTTAAAACCCGCTAATGCGACCACCTAAAAGAAGTGTAATTCTGGGTGCTAGATGCAGGTGGTAGCTTAATGCAGGACAAAAGTAATGCAGAAAGCTCTATTACTTTTGTCCTGCATTAAGCAACCACCTGCTTATAAAGACAACAATGTTTGTTCATTAAGTGGTCGCAATAGAGGGGTTCAACTGTATTTATTTAGAGGTCGCTATGCACAGATTTTACTATAGATGCATCTCAACAATATTTCGTACAACTGGGCATCTGAATGGATTAGAGTAAATCCCTTCTAATGCGACCACCGACATGCGTCTTATACTTGATCGTAGAGGAAGGTTGAGGAAAGCACATATCGGAGTTTTCTGCATTACCTTCGTCCTACGTTAAACCATTCCCCCATAGGCTATTTTAAAATGCTACCTCTTTGAATGAATCTACTGAAAAGGAACATTAACTAGAGAAAAGGAAAATTACAGAAGTGGGTGATTTTGAAACCATTGTGATAAATAGAGCATTTGCTCCTATGGAGCAAATGCTCTATTTATCACAATGGTTTCATAAAATGACTTTACATGGGCGTAGAAAGGCGTATTTATGGAGAAAAGGGTTAAGCAAACACTTTCTCTAAAATATGTCAATATCTGTTCATGAAATGGTCGCTTTAAATGTGGTTATGTTGTACAGTACAACCGACTGAGTATGACCACATGAAAAACGGTTTAATCCTGGGTCTTAAATGCAGGTGATATCATTCAGCAATCAACTTGTTTTAAAGGCATCTATGTTAATTCATGAAGTGGTGGTACAGTAGAGCCCCTCTAATGCGACCACTTAATGAATGAACATGGGTAGTTTTATAAGCAGGTGGTTGCTTAATCCAGGACAAAAGTAATGCAGAAAGCTCCTCTGCCCTGCATTAAGCTACCACCTGCATCTAGCATCCAGAATTATACCTCTTTTAAGTGGTCGCATTAGCGGGGTTTTACTGTATTAAATAGGATTCAATGTATACGTCTTGTTCTTTGTTCTGACTGTTTTGAACAATTATTTACTTCTGCTAAAACTATCTAGTTAACCCTTTCCCTGTTCTATTTTTATTCCAAATTTCAATAGCTATTGAATATTCATGAACAAAATAGTTACATGTATAATGAAATATGAAAAATGGAACATTGTAGCCATTTTAGAAACTAAAGAAACATATCTTTCAAATCCCATTAGCAAACAGCCCTGATCAGACGGCTCTTATCGGAGGTCTACTCTGTTTGCAGATGTGTGAAAACACGTTTATATGAGAGCAAGGGTTAAGGTAAAATAATCACCTTTTACTCCACAGAGACAACATTTTATACCTTTACAAAGAGTGTAGACCCAAAATCAGACGGATCCTATATAGGGTCTGCTCTGTTTGCTCATGAAATGATACAGACATGATGGTACAGGTTCTACCATGACCACACCATACCTGTTTTCATGTATGTTTCATGGACTAATTGGCTGCATATATATTACCTAACCACGTGACCAGATGCAGAATGACGAAGCTCTAATTCATAGTCAATGGCACACAAACCCCTCCATTATTTCGTAGCAAAGAAACAAACTCTTTGGTCCCATGAAGTATTTCCAAAGTAAACACACGAGGCGTTATTATTCAGCCCTTTCACCGCCAATGTCGCAAAATGCACCACGACAAATAGTGTAGTCCCAGATCAGACGCCGCCTTTTCAAGGCGGCGTCTGATCAAGGACTTCACTTTTTGTCTCAAACTCTATTTCTATATCTGTGCTTTATTCCTTTGAACTTTGCATTTATGTATCTCATTTCCTTATTTTACCTAATGATTTAACAAAAGTGGTTTGCAGACGACAATTAGAAATGTGGCACCGAAAGGGTTAAAAAGACAAAGTGACAGTTTCAAACACGCATTATAATTCCAGATCAGCTGCCGAGCTCCATCACGATGTCAGATGTTCTACACTGTTAAAATAACAGTACAGCATAATTTATCTTAGTAGAGCTGGGCCCTTAACCCTTTCAGTGTAGGACACGGGTCACTAATGTCCGCTGCAAACAATGTAGACCCATGTGAGATGGCTCCAAGATGAGTTCTTTAATCAGGATCTGTATTGTGTTTTTAAACACCCTTTGATATTAAATTCATAGTAAGCTTGACTTGTTTGAATTTTTAAATAGTCCATTTTGAATGTTCAAAGAAGGGGTTAAATGCTCCTGTGTGTCATGTCTACACAGTGTACAGATGAGCGTATTGTATATACAGGGCTCCTAGAGGAAATCGGGGTCTGCATCGTTTCTTTTTCAAACTCGTCTAGCATATTAAAGCTTTTCATACCGAGATAGATAGATAGATAGATAGATAGGAATGATTTATACAAATTTGATAGAGGTTCACCTACAAATCATTCCTCTGACATTTAGTGAAACTCCGGTCAGTGGTTTTGGAAGACTTTAAGAGCCGTCTAATCTGGGTCTACTCTGTTTGCAAATGTGCGAACAGGCGTTCATATGAAAAAGGGGTAAACCTTCTCATCGACACTATTTGCAATGGACTAAATCCTCTTTCTCAGACGAGTGCCTCATACTTTGAACGCAGAAATGCACATAGATAGATAGATTTATTTCAATATCGAGCAACAAGACAATAGTTAACAACATATACATATTTTAAAATTATAAGAATATTAAAACAAGAGCTCCATGTGTCGGAGCATTATATGCAGAAAGTATGTGCTGTCAAAACATGCACAATGTAAATAAATATCGGGGACGGCTCATGTAATCAAGTTATTAAGCTAACACTGTTTTTTGAGTTGATGACCACTGTGACCTTGACCATTTACCGACTGACCCCTAAATCAATATGGGTCATCTACTTGCCATGAACAACCATTCTACTAAGTATGAAGACAACACACACAATAGTCATCAAGTTATTGAGCGGACAAGATTTTGAGCTGAAAAATAGCCAATGGGGTAATGGGTTAATTTATATGTATTTAACAAGTTGTATACAGTCCAAATTAGATCTTATGGCACTGCAACATAACCTACTTATAATATAAATAAGACATACCTGTAACGGTGGTCTCGAGAAAAATAAAAATAAAAACCAAAAACAATGTATACGCTCTCATCAAAACATATGAAAAAACAAAACTACCCATTCCAAATATAAAACAATAAAAATAAAACAGATTCGAAACAAACTATTATAGCGGCCACCTGGGCATTATACAGTGTTTATACCTGTAGTGTTTGTAAACATTGATAACAAAAGGTGTGCCATAAGATCTAATTTTACCTGTTCACAGACGTTTGTTTCTCTTAAATATGTTTTCGTTGCACATGCAATTTACCACTGTATTTGCCATCGCGGTTGGTGTAGTTTAGTCGGAGAGGGAATACGTTTACTTACACTGTTTTTAGGACGGGGTGGATTAAGTGTGACGTTGGTACCCCTTGACCGGTTTAAATCCCCCCCCCCCCAGTGACTACTGTCACTGACCGTTCCAAAGCGGTACTTCCAACCCTAAGGTAAAGCCCTAGATCTATACATCCTTAGACTTTTCAAATCAAGTTTCCTGCATGGATCCGTTCCATTCGCGCTCTGTATCTATATACATGTACTTTATTTAACGATTGTTCTTGATTATGTAATTATTTTTCAAATATCAGGGAATTTTTATAGTCAGTTTGAACTCATAAGTATTTCCTTTTGAAACAAACTAAGTTTTCAAACGTTATGCAGATTATCGTGACCTAATTGCCAGTTGTACATATTGTGTGTGTCTGTCTGTGATCAGGATCTTAGATGTTTGACAATTTTAAAATAAAACTATGCAAAGCATAGACTAATTGACTATGCATAATTGAATACGCAATACACAAAATATTGAGCAGGTGAAAATTTTAAATTGAACATGGTACATGTACTTTCGAATTCATAGTTGTCCTAGCACAATTCTGCTGGATCATATCTCTAAGTTTCATCGAAATGCATACTATTGACACCAGGACTGTATGTTAATATAGCATAATGCTTTAAATAAAAGTCCATAGCAAGTTTCAAGAGGCAGGCTTATGTTTTCCAGTTTGTTTGCTTTAAAATGTTTTTAGAGAAAAGAATATCAAAAAGTATAAAGAATATGAATAAAAAAATATACTAGAATCTTTTTTTCTATTTACGTTTGGTTTTGACGGGATTCGAACCAAGAAAGTCGCGCGTCTTTCCCCTCGGCCACTGATTGGGTCCCAATAGATAAGGGTTACATGGTTCTATTTATACACTACAAAGGTGTGAAAAGCAACAACGACTTGTGAACGTACATACTTAATGTGTAAATTATACAGACCCATTTTTCTTGAAATCTCCAAGCATAAAATGAATAGATTTTACCAATGACATACTGTCAATCCAGACGCCTTTGTTCAAACTGCATGGTGTCTTTTTACAACAGAAGTCCGACATAAGGTCGTCGGATTCTGAAAATCCCATACCCTTCCTGTGGTATTTACAGAAGTCCGATACATGGTCGTCGGATTCTGAGTTAAATGACCCTTTTTCTAGTCACTAATATCCTTTGCAAACAGAGAAGACCCAGGTAAGAAGGCTCATAGAGGAGGCCTCTCATCAGGATCTGCACTGTTTGTCATGTTACACTTTTGTTTGGAAAAGTACCTAAATATTCACCATAAGCTCATTTTAGCTTGACTTGTTTGAATTTGGAACAGCTCTTTTGCAAATTCAGCGTTGTAATGGTTAGGTAGACCAAAGTAACATATGTTAGATTTTTTTTCATGTGTACTATTGCAGAACATGACAGAATTGTTTGAGGTACATTAAATAGACACATAACCGAAAAGAATTATTTGATTATAACAGCCACTGTTGATATTTCGATACACTTTCAACATTTTGTGAACTACTATGACATATCGAACATCAATGGCCGGTACTATTTCTGGGATAGAACGAAATTTCAAATGCAGAAATTCCATTCCATTGCGACATTACAATGTTTCATGATGTATTTTATCAATGGTCGTGCGACGTTGTTACTAAGATCTGGTTTGAAAGAAATAGAATTTCAAAATTACATGTGCGGTAAAACCCCTCTAAACCAGACGTTAAATTCAGTTTAAATATCAGTCTTGGAGACAGGTGGCAGCTTAATGCAGGGTGAAAATCATGCAGAAATATCCTCTCGCAGCTTTCTGCATGACTTTCACCCTGCATTAAGCAGCCACCTGCCTAAAAAGTATCTAAATTCTTATCTACTAGAATTCGGATTAAGAGAGGTTTTACTGTATTGTAAAAGGGGACAAATCTATACTTTTGAATGTATTTCAGAGATTTACCAGTGATACCCTAACTACCCTAGGTATTTTGACAAACACACTTATGCAAATAGTGCAGACCCAGATCAAACACCTCCTTGATGGGTCCGTTTGAAGGGTTTTCACTATTTGCTATTATGACTGTTTTAATCTAAAGTTGCAAAAATGGGGGGGAGAACATTGGCACCGGATTAGGGACTTGCGGTCTAAGTGGGGGACCCATGTTGACAGGCCTAATAGGGGGACGGACTTTTAGGGTCCCCCACTTGATATTCTGGGAAACTGCAGTTAAAACTAGATTCATGGGGTATCCACTGGATATGCGGGGACCCTTCAAGGGGAGATAATAGGATAAGTTTTAGTTTGAAAGGGGCAGCTATGTAAAATGGGGTTAAGTACTACATGTATTTCTTTTTAGAGTATTTGAGAGCCTAAATGCTCCATGTTTCATTTTATTCATCTAACCCGTACGTGCGCGCGCGTGTGTGTGTATGTGTTGGGGGATTAACCTTTTAAATGTTGATTTTTTAAAGTTGAATGACCCATCAGTGTTTAATTATAGAGTCAATTTAGTAGAGATTTTATGTTGCGTTTCAATCCTCAATCACAAGATGTTATAAAAGCCTTCAATGAAACTTGTCGATATTTGGATGATATTTTTAACTTTGATAACCCTTTCTTTGATGCTCTGATTCCTACAATTTATCCTAAAGAACTCAAATTGAATAAAGCTAACCCGTCCGACAATTATGCAGCGTTTCTTGATCTATACCTTAAAATTAACAATAGAATGATTTCTTCTAAAATATATGACAAAAGAGATGATTTTGATTTTAATATTGTAAATTTTGCTCATCTTGACGGGGATGTTCCCCGTGCTCCATCTTACAGGGTTTATATATCTCAACTTATTCGTTTTGCTAGAGCTTGTTCATCTATTGACGATTTTAACAGTCGAAATCTCATTTTAACTGAAAAACTGCTTAAGCAAGGATATAGATACCATAAACTAAGAAAAACTTTCTCTAAATTTTACTATCGAAATATCTCGCTTATTGGCAAGTACCAATGTAATATCAAGGTGCTTCTGCGACACGGTATTTCACACCCTGAATTTTATGGTGATGTGATTTAAAGACTTCGTAAAATTATTGGACATACCCATTTTCTTACTTTGTTCATCACATGTGTTAAACAATTCATTAAAAAGGGATATGATACTGTAGTACTACAACATACTGCATGTTTGGTTGTAAACCCTTTTACAGTTGGCAATCACGTTGGCCTCTTTGCATGTACGCCGACAAGAAAGGTTTAGTACTCTATGAAGGCGACCTCTTAAATCCAGAAATGGAAGGAGAACGTCGGATATCTGTACTATTTCATTTTTGTCGTACCCTTTATTACTTTTCTACAGTTACTCTGTTTGCAGCTCAATCATTAAGTAAACTAGCGATAGGTGGATACAGTATGTTCAATTAAATGTTTTTTCGTTATACATGCACTTTACCATTGTATTTGCCGTCGCGGTTGTTGTAGATTAGTCGGAGAGGGGATAAGTTTATTTACACTGTTTGTCTTTTAGGGTGGGGATGGAATAAGTGTGAGGTTGGGCGCCCATAAACCGGTTTAACCCCCAGTGACTTTTGTCACTGACTGTTCCAAGGCGGTACTTCCATCTTCCTCCTATTGTATGTTTGTTTTGTCTTTGTGCGTCTCTTGTTGTTTTTTCTAGTTATGTACATTTGCTGTTTCCTTGTGTTGCTGTTCGGGCGAGTGTTTGTTCTGTATGTGGTGTTTCCTGCATGACTCATTTTTGTACTTTTAGTAACAAGAAGGCTATGATGACCATGCATCGCTCACCTAATTAATATATCTCATTTGACATATTCATGAAACAGACAGGAATGATTTATACAAATTTGATAGAGGTTCACCTACAAATCATTCCTCTGACATTTAGTGAAACTCCGGTCAGTGGTTTTGGAAAACTTTAAGACCCTTCTAATCTGGGTCTACTCTGTTTGCAAATGTGCGAACAAGCGTTCATATGAAAAAGGGGTAAACCTTGACCCAATATCTCATCGACACTATTTGCAATGGACTAAATCCTCTTTCTCAGACGAGTGTCTCATACTTTGAACGCAGAAATGCACATAGATAGATAGATTTATTTCAATATCGAGCAACAAGACAATAGTTAACAACACATACATATTTTAAAATTATAACAATATTAAAACAAGAGCTCCATGTATCGGAGCATTATATGCAGAAAGTATGTGCTGTCAAAACATGGACAATGTAAATAAATATCGGGGGCGGCTCATGTTAACAAGTTATTAAGCGAACACTGTTTTTTGAGTTGATGGCCACTGTGACCTTGACGATTTACCGACTGACCCCTAAATCAATATGGGTCATTTACTTGCCATGAACAACCATTCTACTAAGTATGAAGACAGCACACACAATAGTCATCAAGTTATTGAGCGGACAATATTTTGAGCTGAAAAATAGCCTATGGGGTAATGGGTTTAATGGTCCTGTTTAATGTGTTTCGTCTTGATATGCGTCCTGTTATGTTTTGTCTTGTGGCTTTACCGTTTCTTGTTAGATGGTGTTTGGTGCGGTGTCATTTCGTGTGTGGCTCTCCCTGTTTGACTATTTTTCCATATTAATTTATATGTATTTAACAAGTTACATACAGTCCAAATTAGATCTTATGGCACTTCAACATAACCTACTTAAAATGTAAATAAGACATACCTGTAACGGTGGTCTCGAGAAAAATAAAAATAAAAACCAAAAACAAATGTATACGCTCTCATCAGAACATATGAAAAAACAAAACTACCCATTCCAAATATAAAACAACAAAAACAAAACAGATTCGAAACAAACTATTATAGCGGCCACCTGGGCATTATACAGTGTTTATACCTGTAGTGTTTGTAAACATTGATAACAAAAGGTGTGCCATAAGATCTAATTTTACCTGTTCACAGACGTTTGTTTCTCTTAAATATGTTTCCTTTGCATATGCAATTTACCACTGTATTTGCCATCGCGGTTGTTGTAAATTAGTCGGAGAGGGGATACGTTTACTTACACTGTTTTTTAGGACGGGGTGGATTAAGTGTGACGTTGGTACCCCTTGACCGGTTTAAACCCCCCAGTGACTACTGTCACTGACCGTTCCAAAGCGGTACTTCCAACCCTATTGTTTGTTTGTTTTTGTCTTTGTGCGTCTCTTTGCATTTGCTGTGCTTTCTTATGGGGCTGTTCGGGTACACCCTGCTTGACTCATATTTGTACATTAATTATAATATACCAATTTAACTGCATGCATATACACACAAAACCAAGACAAGCAAACATTCTTATTTTTTCCTTACTAACAGTTTGGGTTTGGCAAGGTGTTGCCTCGACTCAAATGCAGCACTCATAACAGAAAAGTTAGAGGCAACTAAGTTCAATAGAGCCCTTCTAAATAGACGGGGGTCCACGTGGTTGGAAAAATCCAAGAATTCAAGGTGCCCAAAATACATTAAAACTTGATACCAAACTAAGGTAAAGCCCTAGATCTAGAGATTTTTAGACTTTTCAAATCAAGTTTCCTTTGTAGGTTAGTCGGAGAGGGGATACGTTTATTTACACTGTTTGTCTTTTAGGGTGGGGATGGAATAATTGTGAGGTTGGGCGCCCATAAACCGGTTTAACCCCCCCCCCCCGGTGACTTTTGTCACTGACCGTTCCAAGGCGGTACTTCCATCTTCCCCTATTGTATGTGTGTTTTGTCTTTGTGCGTCTCTTGTTGTTTTTATAGTTATGTACATTTGCTGTCTCCTTGTGTTGCTGTATGTGGTGTTTCCTGCATGACTCATTTTTGTACTTTTCCTACATGGATCCGTTCCATTCGCGCTCTGTATCTATATACATGTACTTTTTTCAACGATTGTTTTTGATGATGTAATTATTGTTCAAATATCAGGGAATTGTTTATAGTCAGTTTGAACTCTGAAGTATTTCCTTTTGAAACAAACTAAAGTTTTCAACCGTTATGCAGATTATCGTGACCTAATTGCCAGTTGTACATATTGTGTCTGTCTGTCTGTGATCAGGATCTTAGATGTTTGACAATTTTAAAATAAACCTTAATCATATTTCTTTCTAATCTTTCCATTATAACAAAAAGTGGCTTTGTGACGCAGTGTTCTGGCTATTGTCAGACATTTACTGAATAAACATGATGTCAGCTCACACTCCAGTATATTGTAATTATTAAATGTACTTATTTCATTTGCGCTCAGATATTTCAGATATTATTAACCATTTCCTTCATACGAAAAATACCTTTTCACGCCTTTGCAAACAGACTAGATCTAGATCATGGTCTGCTCTGTTTGCTTATGGTGTAATATAGGTATGATTCTACAGCTTCTGCCTGAGGCAAAATGTCCTGTGTTCATACACCATTATAAAAATAATCTAATTAATATTCATGACGTCATTATTTCTTACGTGAATATTCAACAGGGAAAGGGTTTACCCTTTACTCCATGCATATTTTTGTAAGAAATAATGTAGGTAGAGATATTAAGTACCTTAATTCTTTCCTCCATAAATACGCCTTTCTTCGCCTCTGTAATAGTCACTTCTTGAAACCATTGTGATAAATAGAGCATTTGCTCCTATAGGAGCAAATGCTCTATTTATCACAATGGTTTCAAACTACAAAATTCTAAACCTTTCGTTTTCTCCAGTAAATGCTCCTTTTGGGTAGATTCAATCAATGAGGTTGGGTCTAAATATAGCATATGGAGGAAAGGGTTAATATTTATAATGCCATATTACATGTAACAAGATACGATTTTACAATAGTAGCAACTCTAGAACAAGATCTATCTAATTCAACGAGCAAACAGAGCAGGCACTGATCAGACTGCTCATGCAGGAGCCGTCTGATTTGGGTATACTCTGTTAGTAAAGGTGTGGAAAGTTGCAATTATGGAACAGGAACAATTGAAGGGTTATCAGGCATTGCTGAGAAGCGACTGAAGAGACAAATAGTGCCCGGCACTGATCCAGAGCAGAGAGGTCACCAAGGGGTCATCTATACGTCGCATATGTTATATGCAGTGAACCCTCGTTATACCGGCATTCGTTACAATAGCACCCTCGTTATACCGGCAGTATGCATTGAAACAACATCACCGTTAACTCTTTAAAACAATAGGCACAATGCCAATATCACAGGTGATTGCTTAATGCAGAACACAAGAAGTGCAAAAAGCTCCCTAAGGGAGCTTTTTGCACTTCTTGTGTTCTGCATTAAGCGATCATCTGTTGGTACTAGTTTCAAACTGGCCATACGGTTCCTTTCAAATTTTAACTCGTTATAACGGCATCCTCGTTATACGAGCGAGGGTTCACTGTACATCGTTACAAGTATTTGAATCAGAAAACAACACACACACCGTGCATATGAATCTTGACTGAAACCCTCTGAGTTGGAGCTATACTGCTTGCAATTGTCATATAACCCTTTCCTTTCTATACACGTTGTTCGCGCCTTTTCAAAAAGAGTTGACCTAGATCACACGGCTCCTATTGGATTCCCCACTTTTTGCTTATGAAATTATAACAGATCTGGCACTACATTTTCTACTAATGTCGTAAAAAACATACTGTAGATATACCATTATAAAACAGCTAATGAATATTCATGATGTCATTATTTCGTAGATGAGTATACAAGAGGGAAAGGGTTAATGGTATATTTAGCACAGCCTTGACAGAGTTCCAAAATAAGACGAACTGTACAGCAAACAAAACATCAAGGCCAACAGCTGTAGGTAGGTAATTAAAACAACAAGTTTACAATGGGCAAATCTAAAACACACAAAACGTAGTCATTTTCATATTTGTCCACGGAGGGCATAAAACTGCGGCATAAGTCCGTCTTAATTAGTGTACGTAGGTGATTTTAAGCTTTAAATAATCAGAAATGGGGCCTCCTCTGCAACGTATACGTATTTGAGAAGGTATTTTATTTCGCAGCGACTGTCGTTAACAATAGTCCCATATTATGCACGGTACTTTAACCTTCAAACCCTGTTTACGCATATTGTCGCTAAGTAAGTCATGGTTCCAAGCAATGCCGTCAGCTTCAAGTTTGAAAAATGACATTTATTCAAGTTCTTACATAAACGGTTAGTGGTGTGTCAAACAGCGTAGATCCTGGTTAGACGTTGAATTACTGTACATTACATATGGACCCAAACTGTTTCTCTCATTGCAGCAGGTCCCGACGACTTCTGTAGTGAAAGAGTTAATCATTTACTCCATAAGTATGCTTGTTGCGCCTTTACAGACATATTAGACCCAGATCAGACAACTGAAATGAACAAAAAAACGAGTATAAGGCAATCTGTGTGCCGGTGGGACGCCGAGTTACACGACGTCTCACCAGGATCCAAGCTTTCTGCAAATGCGAGTCAGATCGCGAAGGGCGGGATTAGGGTTAACCTATTTTTAGATACAACCTTTTTGAATAAATCTACCGAAAAGGAGCATTAACTAGAGAAAAGGAAACGTTTTAGAATTATGTAGTTTGAAACCATTGTGATAAATAGAGCATTTGCTCCTATAGAAGCAAATGCTCTATTTATCACAATTATTTCACAAAGTGACTTTTAAAAGTCGTCAATATGAGGGAATGGGTTAAAAGTAATGAACATTCAAATTAAAAACCAAAAATAGCCTACTAACGCTTTGAAGACATGTCGATCACAATAGGAGAGAGGTAAAGCACGTGATAAATATGTACAGTAAAGCTTCACTGAACCTGGACTTTCATTAAAACTTATATCAATGTCGGTCGTTAAGACATGTGACAGCTTAAAGCAGGGTGGAGTTCAAGCAGGAAACTCCCAAAACGAGGTTTCTGTATGACTCTCGCACTGGAGGAAGCAGCCACCTGCCTAATAAGATCCACATTCTGCTTTACTAAACGTCAAGTTTAGAAGGGTAAAAGGTTTGAGGGATAAAAGTACTGTTTATAGAAGTAAAGAGGGGTAAAAGTCCAGTTTAGAACTATGGTGGAGCAAAAGTCCGGATTAAAAGGGTAAGGGTCCTGTTTAAAGAGGGATAGCACTGCAGTTTAGAGGTCTAACAATCCAGTTTACACGGGCTAAGTTAGGTTTAGAGGTGTAAAGCCTGGAGTAGAGGGGTAAAGTCGAGTTTAGAGGTTTAAATTCTGAAGGGAGGTGATCCCCCGAGAGCAAAAATTGCAACACAAAAAGAGAAAATTGCAGACTCGGTTTTATTGAGTCTGTTCATGAACAGTAATTGAAAGTGCAACACTGCTCACGCCCCCTAGCACCTGCTTAAGCGGTATTCAATTTTCAGAACAAGAAGTACTGAAATTCATTATCTCGAAGGATCAGAAGGTATAACAAAGTCTGGTTTAAAGGGGTAAAGTCCGGTTAGAGGAGTAAAGCCCGGTTTAGAGGGGTTAAGTCCGGTTTAGACGGGTTAAGTCCGGTTAAAAGGGGAAAATTCGAGTTAAGAAGGGTAAAGTCCGGTTAAGACGGGTTAAGTCCGGTTTAAAGGGTAAATATATTCTGAAAGTGGGAGATCCTTCGAAAGCAAAAGTAGCAATGCGAAATGAGAAAATTGCAGACTCGGTTTTATTGAGTCTGTTCATGAGTAGTAATTAAAAGTGCAACACTACTCACACCCCTAGCACCGGTTTAAGCATTAAAGTCGGGTTAAGAGTGGTAAAGTCCTGTTAAGAGTGGTAAAGTCCGGTTAAGACTGGTAAAGTCCGGTTAAGAGAGGTAAAGTCCGGTTAAGAGTGGTAAAGTCCGGTTAAGAATGGTAAAGTCCGGTTTAGATGGGTAAAGTCCGGTTTAGATAGGTTAAGAGCGGTAACGTCCGGTTAAGAGTGGTAAAGTCCGGTTAAGAGTGGTAAAGTCCGGTTAAGAGAGGTAAAGTCCGGTTAAGAGTGGTACAGTCCGGTTTAGATGGGTAAAGTCCGGTTTAGATGGGTAAAGACCGGTTTAGATAGGTTAAGAGCGGTAAAGTCCGGTTAAGAGTGGTAAAGTCCGGTTAAGAGTGGTAAAGTCCGTTTAAGAGTGGTAAAGTCCGGTTTAGATGGGTAAAGTCCGGTTTATATAGGTAAAGTCCGGTTTAGATAGGTTAAGAGCGGTAAAGTCCTGTTAAGAGTGGTAAAGTCCGGTTAAGAGTGGTAAAGTCCGGTTAAGAGAGGTAAAGTCCGGTTAAGAGTGGTAAAGTCCGGTTAAGAGTGGTAAAGTCCGGTTTAGATGGGTAAAGTCCGGTTTAGATGGGTAAAGTCCGGTTTAGATAGGTTAAGAGCGGTAAAGTCCGGTTAAGAGTGGTAAAGTCCGGTTTAGATAGGTAAAGTACGGTTAAGAGTGGTAAAGTCCGGTTTAGATGGGTAAAGTCCGGTTTAGATAGGTAAAGTCCGGTTGGAAGGGATACAAGTCAGGGGTAGAGGGGTATAAAGGTCCGGTTTAAAGGGACAAAAGTCCGGTTCAAAAGAGTTCCCCTACGCCCATAGGAAATCACTTTGGGAAAATTGGTCATAAACAATGTGGGTACATCTCAGACGCCTAGTAATTCAACCCCTTAGTGATTTCGAGACTTTATAACGAGATTATGAGAGATTATGAAGGTATGTTAAACACATCATCGTTTTTCCTTGGTCTTCTCACGTGTCTCTAACCAATGTTCCTTAAAATGACGTAGACAAACAGTGTAGACCAATATCAGAGAGCCCCTCATCGATAACGTCGAATTGCTTTTTTTGTTTTCTGTGTCCCTTCCACATGAAAAATAGATGGTTTGAAAAGTAATATCTGGACTGATTCTCCTTGGATAATATGGTGGGGATAAATGGGTTGATCCTGCGTAATCTTTTACCCCTTGCTCCTTTGACTTTTAACCCGTCGCTTGCTATTCACGTCAATATACCTACCTGAAAATAGTGAAGACCCAGGAGCTGCAGGAGCTGTCTCACCAGGGTCTGCACTATTTACAAGTCGTTTGTGCAACCAGTGCACTTCACAGCAGTGATTGCACAGAGAAAGAATTATAGACAGTGGAGATATATTTTAACATACCACAGGGCATGGGTAAAGAAGGAGAAATGTACTTTAAAATCAACAAGAGAAGGATTAACATGTTTGCAAATAATGACCCAGACTGGATTCATGTAGGAGATTCTTATTAGGGTCTCCTCGTTTTGCTATTGAACCCAATACTTCATAGGCTATTTTTAGATACAACCTCTTTGAATAAATCTACCGAAAAGGAGCATTAACAGTGGTTACACAGGGTGACTTTTACAGAGTCGTAAACAGTCGTCAATTTGAGGGAATTGGTTGAACATAGATCTGGTTCCACTTTGTCTGACATGACCAAATCTGTGTCTGGTCATATACCATTAAACAAAATGCATGTAAAAAAGCAATGACGTCATTATTTATTGCACGAATATTCATAAAGTGATTACCCGGACAAGGAATGTCCCCTTCTACCAGGCCTAACCCCATGCAAGGCCTCAATCGGCTAATCTTAAAATTGTTGACGTCACGCGTTGCAGGTTGTACATAAATACGCAGCGGCGAACGGCCGCCAAGTACCCTTTAGCGAAAGTCCTCACAGCAACAATGAAGTACGTGTATATCTTTGCGGTTTTCCTGGTCCTGTTGGGCCTGTCCAGTTCAGCCTCGTTCAATGGAAAGTCTGTGTCACTTTGGAGCAAACTAGAAAGGCTGCAAAATGCAAAACGTGAAGACCTGCTTGCTGGAAGGCTTCACGATCTGCAGGGGAGACATGGTGGATGTAAGTTAAATGCATCATTGTTTTTTCTCTTGGTGTTCTCTTATATTCACTAACCAATATCTTTTTAGCTGAAGTTCTTTTTATACACCTTCTTTGTTTCTTTGTTCTGTCACATTGCATCAGTTTCTTGTTAATTATCCTTTTTCTCCATAGTATTAATAATACATGTACCAGAAAGCTAGTGATTCGTTATCACGTTCTACAATGTTAGTGATGTTTTGACAGCGCAGTATGCAGTATTTAAAATGAAATGGAAGACAAACTTTAATTTGAAAAGTAAAGCAAGTCAGAATTATCCAGGACGCTTACATACAGTAAAACCCCTCTAATGCGACCACTTTATGAATGAAAATAAATGTCTTTAAAGGCAGGTGGTTGCTTAAAGCATGACGAAAGTTATGCAGAAAGCTCCAGCAGGAGCTTTCTGCATAACTTCCGACCTACATTAAGCAACCACCTGCATTTAAGACCCAGAATTATACATTTTTTTGGTGGTCGCGTTAGTTGTTTTTTTACTGTAATCTAATTGATGAATATCCAGGTAAATTTAATAACATTATGAGTATTTAGCAGCTAAAGTTGCACTTACATACTCTAATTGGTGAATATCCAGGTAAATTTAATAACATTATGAGTACTGTATTTAGCAGCTAAAGTTGCACTTACATACTCTAATTGATGAATATCCAGGTAAATTTAATAACATTATGAGTATGTAGCGGCTAAAGTTGCGCTTACATACTCTAATTGATGAATATCCAGGTAAATATAATAACATAATGAGTATTTAGCAGCTAAAGTTGCGCTTACATACTCTAATCGATGAATACTCATGTAATAATAATAACATCATCAGTATTTATAAGCTATTTACATAATGTCATATCGAAACAAGAACTTTTGGCTATAGCAGAGCCTTTCGAATCAGACCTATATAAGAAAAAGTACAGCCAATTCCGGGCCTTATTGCATTATAGTGACCTACCAGTCAGCCCGAAAAAAGTTTCTGTGCTCCGTAGGTACCTCCATTTTAGTAGTTACAGTGTCTTTTTAAGTATGCACTAATGACCTATATTTTTATTTAGTAATAATAAATATAAGTAATTTCAATGTATATTTCACAATCGTTGATAACCATTCAAAAATAAGTTGTTTAATTTTTAAATTTATTAATAGATAACTAAGAATGACGTAATTCAATTAAGTCCGATTCCGTACGCTCGGAAACTACCGGAAATTACCGAGTGTAGCGGGCACTATAATAAACCAACGGACACTATCGCAATTTATGGACGGTTATATTTTAATTAAGTAAAGAAAGAGCGTATTTGGATAAGGTATACTATATTTATTTAATAAGTGAACGGAGCAGATCCCGTTCAGACTGTTTCTATGGGAGCCGTCTGATCTGGGTCTCTCCTGTTGGCAATGGCGTTAAGAGTTAACCCTTCTCTTGCTGAACTTTAAAATACATTTCTCCTTCTTTACCCATGCCCTGTTGTATAATTACATATATCTTCACTGTGTACAAGTATTTCGCTGTGCGATCACTGATGTGGAGTGCAATTTGTAAATAGTGCAGACCCTGATGAGACAGCTCCTGCAGGAGCTGTCTCATCTGGGTCTACACTATTTACAGGTAGGTATTTTGACGTGAATAGCAAGCGAAAAGTTAAGTGTCGTATATATGGGTTGTGGCTCTGTATCAGTTATCTTAGTCTCTACTTAACACATATTTAAGTCTCTGTACTAGTTCTCTAAATGATTTTTTCAATGTACCATTTATCCAAGACACTGCTTTATCAAATGTTTTTGTCTCTTTATCACTTATCTAAGCCGCTCATTAAAACTTCTTTACCAGATATGTGTGTCTCTGTACCAGTTTCTTATCTCACATTGCCGTATATGTTTGTCCTGCACCACTTATCTAAATTTCACATTGCCACATATGTTTGTCTCTGTACCACTTATCTAAATTTCACATTGCCGTATAATTATGTTCGCCTCTGTACCACTTATCTAAATTTCACATTGCCACATACATTTGTATGTTCGCCTCTGCACCACTTATCTAAATTTCACATTGCAACATATGTTTGTCTCTGTACCACTTATCTAAGTCTTATTTACACGATAGTCTACATCTTTGTTCAAGTTGTCTAAGTTTCTGAATAACCAGATATGCGTATCTAAGTATCTGATTTTCCACAAAGCCAGTGGTTTGTTATCCTTTTCAAAGTTGGTGTATTTCTAACAGCCTTAGCAAATGTTTCAAAGTATACTAATTTAATTTGCCAAAACATGCTTTGTTTCCATAGTAAAATCTTGGGACAAACAAGTACAAAAATTGCTGCAGAGGCAGCAACAGAGAACGCGGGCAAACGAAATGCTGGGAAGATTGTGTAATAGAGTTATAAATTGTCAACTGTATGTATTTAATATGGATGTACATGTAACTGTCTTTTGTTGATAGTTTGAAAATGCAGACGGTCTGTTTGAAGTAGGGAGTTTTGAACACATCTAATTGCATAATTGCGAAAGTTTTGACATCGTGTATGGCTCATAAATGTCAAAGTAATTACTGCAGAGTAAACATTGAAATAAGATTTATAAACTAAAGGCCAAGGTGGATCTGAAACAAACGACACAAGTTGGTAAATAAGTACAATACAAAGCTGTAAAAGTATGATCTATATTGTAGGTATGTTTCATTTTCTGAAATAATTGTAACAATCAAACAGTTAAAAGGGTTCTAAAGGCAATTATGTTGAGGAAATGGTCATTTTTAATATGTTCAACTGTAAGACAAATATGAATATTTGACTAGGTGTTTATAACAAGGAAAAACAAGCATATTTTAATTGATGACTAGTGTATTACAGAATATCTGAAAACATGATGTTGCATTGTGAGACGGAATGAAATAGAGACAAGTTAATCTTTGGCAAACTATCATTATGTTCTCAGTAACGTTATGTGCATAATGAGAGATATGACGTTTATGTACAATGAAACCTGTGTAAACGAAACAGAAAATGAGCATTATTTTAGGAACAGAACAGAACATATCTTTATTCAACTTGTACAAGTGTGTACATTGTTGTTATAAATACATATACATAGAATATGTCACAAAGGTCAAATGATCTTTCAGATAGACAGTATATTACAATTACAATCGATTTAATTACGTTGTGCATTAAGTGCTGTCTATTCAGATTTGAGATGACTTACACGTAAGCGTTAACAAGTGCGTTTCTCGTGCAGAAGGAATACTTTATATATAGAGCCAGTTTAAATAATTCCTGGCGGTTTGACGTTGTAGTAGCTTGTAGTGTAAAACTTTATAAAACTTGGTCTAGCATAATAACACTTGTTTATATATTTCTTACGAAGGTCTGTGTATGAACTGCATAAAGAACAAATTGAAACTCGTCTTCAATATCACGAGTTTCACAGTAACTACAATATCTTTCATTTCTTTGTATGCTAATTTTGCCGTATCTCCCTGTTTCTATTTTAATGAATGTGAAGACAGACGCAGCCTAGCAAGATAAAATCTAAGTTTTAATGACAATGTATCTAAATATGTTTCAAATCCGAAACAGCTTTTATTAAACTCATGTATTACTTTTTCCCTGTCGTGCCCTTAACGGCTTACCTGCAGGTGCTCTGACTTCAGCAAAGTCATTGAGTACATATTTGACGGTTTGTCACAGTTATTATGCTATGTTTTACATGTTGTCCTGTGTTCACCGTCGTCTATGTTGTGGGTAAGTCCAGCGGGGATACCTTTATTTACAACATTTGTAAAGCTAGGGTGACTTTGAGAGAAGTGTGAGGTTAGGACGTCCGTAAACCGGTTTAAACCACAATGGTGTTTTTGCTACTGACCGTGCCAAGGCGGTACTTTCTTTGTCACCCTTCCTTTTGTTTGCCTTGCGTCTTTGTGCTTGTGATTTGTTCATGTGTGGAACGTTTGTCCCTGGTTCTTAAGTGTCTTTTGGTGTTTTCTGTGTTCATTTCGTGTGTGTGTGTGTGTGTGTGTGTGTGTGTGTGTGTGTGTGTGTGTGTGTGTGTGTGTGTGTGTGTGTGTGTGTGTGTGTGTGTGTGTGTGTGTGTGTGTGTGTGTGTGTGTGTGTGTGTGTGTGTGTGTGTGTGTGTGTGTGTGTGTGTGTGTGTGTGTGTGTGTGTGTGTGTGTGTGTGTGTGTGTGTGTGTGTGTGTGTGTGTGTGTGTGTGTGTGTGTGTGTGTGTGTGTGTGTGTGTGTGTGTGTGTGTGTGTGTGTGTGTGTGTGTGTGTGTGTGTGTGTGTGTGTGTGTGTGTGCGTTTGGGTGTGTGGTTGTGTGTGTGTGTGTCATGCTGTCTATCGGTGTTTTGGTGGTGGTTGCGTCTTGCATATGGCTTTGCCTGCTTGACTTTACTACTTTTCCATTTAAATGTCTGTATGTTGCTAGTGCACCACTAATATTGATATCCTCATCTCAACCTTGTATTAAATCATCCACTAATCTTTGTTTAAATATTTTGTGAAATGAACAGCAACACAGGGATACAGCAAATGTACATAATTATAACAAGAGGGCCATGAGGCCCTAAAGCGCTCACCTGATATAACCCAGGGGAGGGCCATTTTTGACCAAGAAGTCATCATTTGTACAACATTGGTAGAGAACCACAATGCAAAGCAGTATGCCATTAATTAAAGGTCTAACCCTAATGGTTTCAGAGAAAAATAATATTTCATATTTTTCCCATGAAAAACTAATAAGCCCCAAGGCAGGGTCAAGTGTTGCCCAGAGGCCAGGGTCGTAAATTGAACATTCTTTGCAGAGGATCACAAGCCAAGGTACATAATTGTAGATGACCATTACATCATGTTACATACAAAATATCAAAGGTCTAGGCCTTACAGTTTCAGAAGATTTTTTAAGATTTTCCTATGAAAAACTGATGAGCCCTTGGGCGGGGCCATTTTTAGCCCAGAGGTCATAATTTAAACAATCTTTGTAGAGAACCATTACATCATGCTACATGCCAAATATCAAAGGTCTAGACCTAATAGTTTCAGACATTTTTTTAAAGATTTTCCTATGAAAAACTGATAAGCCCTTGGGCGGGGCCATTTTTGACCCGGGGGTCATTATTTGAACAACTTTTGTAGACGACTATTAGATCATGCTACATACCAAATATCAAAAGTCTGGGCCTTACAGTTTCAGAGAAGAAGATTTTTAAAGATTTTCCTATGACAAACTGATAAGCCCTAGGGTGGGCCATTTTTGACCCGGGGGTCATAATGTGAACAACATTTCGTTCCCCCTAACCACTGATGCTTCTGACAAAATTTGGTTAAAATCGGGTCAGTAGTTTCAGAGGAGATGTCGTTTGAAAATGTGGACGGACGACGGACGGATCGCTGTCACAATAGCACATCTGAACCTTGAGCTAAAGCATCAGGGTCCATGCTAATATAAAACTTTTAGTTGAGTCTGAGTTCGTTCTCAAGTTTTTGATTGGTCAGATTTGAGCCAAAGGCTCAAATCCGACCAATCAAAAGCTAGAGAATTCAAATCTGACCAATCAAAAGCTTGAGAACGATCTCAGACTCAACTAAAAAGCTTTATAAGCATGGACCCAGGAGGCGCACAAAGACTAAGCAAACATACGATAGGGGGATGGAAGTACCGCCTTGGAAGGTCAATGACAAAAGTCAATGGAGGGGTTAAACCGTTTATGGGCGCCCAACTTCACATTTATTCCATCCCCACCCAAGTTTGATTAACCATTTCTATAATCGGCTAATAAATTATTGTATGCAGTAGATAATATTACATTCTGTGTTGAAACTAGTTTCAACCAATATTTAAAAACCGAAACGATTTATATAAAAGGGATATCGACACATTTCACCATATATTGTATGTCGATGTACATCTCTTCACGTGTAGTAACCTCTTAAAATGTTTTGGATGTACTCGTTCTATTTGTTTAGATTAAGTATAACCCCATACTTCATAGGTATAATTCAAAACAGAACTAACAAATGCATCAAATAACTGATATGTAACACTAAATTTCAGGTTCAAACCGTTAATATTGGCCATGAGTGCATTCAATGATCTCAGTCCTTTACCTACTATAAACTCTTGATTTAAAACAAAGCTCCCAGTGTAGTTGAACAGTTAAATTCACTTACTGTTTCTAAAATCTCACCCCGTACGATCAATTTTCATTTTTTTAATTAAACCACCCCTTTTCCTAAACACCATTACTAATTTTCGAGCAATTTACTGCTAATCCCCAAGTTTCGCAGTATTCATTTAATTTATCTAATTTATATTGCAAGTCATGTGACGAGCTACCAAAGACAACAATGTAATCGGCAAAAAGTAAAATTGCAAGCATTATATCATCTATACTTATTCCTATAAGATCTGGATCTTGAATATTTAACTCTAAATCCTCAAGAAAAAGGACAAACATTATGGGCGAGATTATCTCCCCTTGCATGAGTCCAGTTTAATTATCGTATATCTCAGAATAAGTATTTCCTTTTCTAATACATGTCTTGACTTTATCGTACATATCCTTTAAAACCCGTAAAAAATTACCGTTAAGACCCAACTTATACAACTTGAACCACAAATAATTTCTATTTATACTATCGAATGCCCTCTTTAAATCGACACTAGCGCAGTACAAACCGTTTATTAGACGCTATCGTCTTCAGTACAATAGCGTGAAGAATAAACACCGCGTCTACATTTGACCGACCCGATCTAAAGCCGAACTGTGCATCTGATGATATTATTTTCCTCACACCATGCTGAAACTCTGTTTTATCACATAGTCTACCTTGTGGGAGTGCCGTTACTGAGTGCCGTAAATCTCGGAAATACACTTGTGCATATTTTATGCTTTAAGCAATCGTTAGCCAATCGTAGCGCTCATGAATGTAAGCGTCAGCCAATTATAGCGCTCCATGTGGGCCGTCCGTTGTCTGTAAGGAAGGGCCGAAACATCCGTCAGCTACATAGCCTTTAACACTATAAAGGTTCCCTTGAGCTAGAAGGACCCCAGATACTCAGTCTGTCTTACGCAAGCACTGGATAGGTCAAGTTCATGGTCAAAACTCTATAAAGGTGTCTGCTTCAGAATTAGTGCTTGTTTGGTCACACTGTTTTTAACCCATTCCCTCATAGACTGTTTTCAGATCCTACATCTTGGAAAATTTCAGAATCTATGTGTAGATTTGAAACCATTGTGATAAATAGAGCATTTACTCCTATGGAGAAAATGCTCCATTATCACAATAGTTTCATAAAGTGACTATTATACCTCTTTGAATAAATCTACTGATAAGGAGCATTAATTAGAGAAAAGGAAAATTTCAGAACTGTGTAGATTTGAAACCATTGTGATAAATAGAGCATTTACTCCTTTGGAGCAAATGCTCTATTTATCACAAAGGTTTTTTTTCAGATCCTACCTCTTTGAATAAATCTACTGATAAGGAGCATTAATTAGAGAAAAGGAAAATTTCAGAATTGTGTAGATTTGCAACCATTGTGATAAATAGAACATTTACTCCTATGGAGCAAATGCTCTATTTATCACAATGGTTTCATGAAGTGACTATTACATGTAGCAAATGCTCTATTTATCACAATGGTTAGCAAATGCTCTATTTATCACAAAGGCTTTTTTCAGATTCTACCTCTTTGAATAAATCTACTGATAAGGAGCATTAATTAGAGAAAGGGAACATTTTAGAATTGTGTAGATTTCAAATCATTGTTATAAATAGAGCATTTGCTCCATAGGAGTAAATTAACTCATATACAAACCACATATAAAGTTACATACCGGTATGCGTCAGATCAGAATCCAAACTGTGTGCTAATTTCGGTCAAGTCATGCTAAGCAGTGATAGGGTTGTCATCTGTTAGAAATGTCTTCAAAGAGGTAAATCTGGTTCTACTCTAATTGCAAATGCGTTAAAACATGTTTATATGAGGGAAATGGTTAATTAGAGAAAAGGAAAATTTCAGAATTGTGCAGATTTGAAACCATTGTGATAAATAGTGCATTTACTCCTATGGAGCAAATGCTCTATTTATTACTAAGGCTTTTTTCAGATTCTACCTCTTTTAATCAATCTACTGATAAGGAGCGTTAATTAGAGACAAGGAAAATTTCAGAATTGTGTAGATTTGAAACCATTGTGATAAATAGAGCATTTACTCATATGGAGCAAATGCTCTATTTATCACAATGGTTTCATAAAGTGACTATTACAGAGGCGTAGAACAAAGGCTTTTTAGCTCACCAGAGCACAAAGTGCTCAGGGTGAGCTTTTGTGGTTGCCTGATGTCCGTTGTCCGTCGTCGTGCGTCGTCCCGCGTCAACAATTTGAACCTTTAAAAATATTCTCCTCTGAATCTACAGGGTTCTCAGCTTTCATCTTTGGCACATAGCATCATCTGTAGGTCCTCTACAAAAGTTATATAAATTATGCCCCTGGAGTCAAAATTGGCCCCACCCTGGGGGTGTCAAGTTTTCAATAGAAACATATAGTGAAAACTTTGAAAATCGTCTCCTCTGAAACCGGAAGGTTCTCACGTTTATATTTGGCACATAGCATCATATTCACATTCTCTATAAAAGTTATATACATTATACCCCTGGGGTCAAAATTGGCCCCGTCCCAGGGGTGGCCAGTTTTTTTAAGCAGACTGTTGTTTAAGTTTTCTTTAGCTCTAGCAGAGTGTTGAGTTCACTTAGTAGTTATAGGCATAGGGAAAGCTTTAAAGATCTACTTGTCAAATCTACAAGTTCCAGAGCTTAGATATTTGGTGTACATGTATATATTTACTTAGTTTATCTTTATAAATTTTGTAAGTATCATAGTTCTGAGGTTAAATTTGGCCCTGCCCTGCCCTGTGGGTTATACTTTATAATAGACTTCTACAGTCTGGGGGTTTCCCCCTCTATCTTGGACTGCAGATAGTCTGGGTTAGTCTTATGCAAGAGGTTAAGTTCCTGTTCACTGTTATGTTGTCTGCTTCAGAATTACTGTCTGTTCACACTGTTTTAACCCATTCCCTCATAGGCTATTTTTAGATCTTACCTCTTTCAAGAAATCTACCTAAAATGAGCATTAATTAGAGAAAAGGAAATTTTCAGAATTATTTAAGTTAATAGAAACATAGTGAAAACTTTGAAAAATCTTTTCCTCTGAGTGTCTGGTGAGCGATACCAGGGCCATCATGGCCCTCTTATACTAAACTTACCCAAAAAATATTTCTCTATCTTACATCACTTTGCTCTAGCTAGCAGGGATACAAATGTTTTGAGGGTTACAATGTTTTCTAATGTTCACCTGTGTGTACCTTAACCCTCTATTCCATGAATATTCGTGTAGAATCAGATCTACATACATGTAATTTCTTAAGCAGAGCAGATTCTTTATCAGATGGCTCCTATAGGAGACATCTGGGTCCATGCTTATAAAGCTTTTAGTTGAGTCTGAGTTTCGTTCTCAGGCTTTCAATTGGTCAGATTTGAGTTCTCAAGCTTTTGATTGGTCAGATTTGAGCCAAAGGCTCAAATCTGACCAATCAAAAGCTTGAGAACGATCTCAGACTCAACTAAAAGCTTTATAAGCATGGACCCTGATCTGGGTCTATTGTATTTGAAAAGGCATTAAAAGGCATATCTATGGAGTAAAGGGTTATGTTTGCTTGTTACACAATCCAAGATTAGCTACAATTACTAACATAATGATAGTTTGTTAAACTTGCTTCTTTAGTTCTAGCTTGTACCAAGCTGTCTAATAGAAACATTATATTTTCAGGCCTATGCTATAATGCATTATAACATACATATATACTTTAACCCTTTCCCTCATATAAACGCCTTTTCCCGCAATTGCAAACTGAACTGACCAAGATCAGATGGCTCTTATAGGAGCAGTCTGATCAGGGTATGCTTTGTTTGCTTTTGTACATGATATGAAAGTTTTTTGAACTGCTCTGATCTAATATTTCGACCACTAAGGGCCTTTTTCAAAGATTATCATGATAATCTTTGAAAAAGGCCCTAAGTGGTCGAAATATTAGATCAGAGCAGTTCAAGTATTTATGTATTATATTAATTCCCTATTTTGGAATATTTTCTTCATTGCGAAGTTTTTTGTCAAGGCAAACAATTCCCTTGAAAAGTTTATAAATTATAAAACTTCAGTCTTTTGTTTCACTCCACCAAATTTTAAATAAGAAAGCAAATATTTTGAATTTTTTTTGTATGCTATATTGCCAACAGTATTTGTGAAATTAAGACAATATATTTTATTATGTCTCCCCCATTTATGGAGAAACGCATTGTTTTTGCCAGAGTTGTCTGTCCGTCCGTCCGTCTGTCTATCTGTCCGTCACAAACTTGTGTCGTGCGTAATTCTGAAACCAGTTGGACTAGAGTCACCAAACTTCACAGGAATGTTCACCAGCATGAGTTGTTGTGCATCTGTGACTTTGTAATTGTCTACCCCTGATAACTTTGGAGTTATTGCCCCTGATGACTTAAAATTAGAAAAACTTTGTGTCGCACGTATCTCTGAAATCGCTAGTACTAGAGTCACCAAACTTCACAGGAATATTGACCAGCATGAGTTGTTGTGTACCTATGTTTTTTTAATTGTCTCCCCCTGATAATTCTTGAGTTATTGCCCCTGATATGAACACTTAAATTTATACAAACTTAGTGTCGCGCGTAGCTCTGAAACCAGTAGGGCTAGAGTCACCAAACTTAACAGGATTGTTCACTAGCATGAGTTGTTTTGCTCCTCGATTTTTTTTAATTGTCTCCCCCTGTTAACTTCGGTGTTATTGCCCCTGTTGACTTAAAATTAGACAACCTTTACTTATTGTCGTGCATATCTCTTAAACCACTAGGGCTAGAGTCACTAAACTTCACAGGAATGTTGACCAGCATGAGTTGTTGTGCACCAGGGATTTTTATATTGTCTCCCCTTGATAACTTTGGAGTTATTGCCCCTGATATGATTACTTAAAATTAGAGAAACTTTGTGTCATACATATCTTTAAAACCAGTAGGGCTAGAGTCACCAAACGTCACAGGGATGTTGACCAGCATGAGTTGTTGTGCACCTTGGTATTTTTAATTGTCTCCCCTGATAATTCTTGAGTCATTGCCCCTGATATGATAACTTAAAATTAGAGAAACTTTGTGCTGCACATATCTCTGAAACCAGTGGGCTAGAGTCACCAAACTTCACAGGAATGTTTACCAGTATGAGTTGTTGTGCATCAGGGTTTTTTAATTGTCTCCCTCTGATTACTTTGGAGTTACTGTCCCTTATGGCATAAAATAAGAGAAACTTTACTTTGTGTCGTGTGTATCTCTGAAACCACTAGTACTAGAGTCACCGAACTTCACAGGAATGTTGACCAGCATGTGTTGTTGTGTACCCGGGGTTTTGCATTGTCTCCCCCTGATAATATTGAATTATTGCCTCTGATGAATTAAAATTAGATAAAATTTGTGTCACGCGTATCTCTGAAACCACTAGTACTAGAGTCACCAAACTTCACAGGAATGTTCACCAGCATGAGTTCTTGTGCACCTATGTTTTGGAGTGTAGAGTTACAGACATTATACTTGTGTATTGGAAAGAGGATGGAAGGGGGAGACATCTGTTTTTGTGACAAAAAACAAATCTCTAGTTAGCTCTTTTTTCTGTTGTAGATCATGAATACATGTATGAGTTTAATGTAAATAATATAACAACCAGATGACTTTATATGATGCCTTACATTGTTGCCTTGTGGCAAATATTTCCATATCTATGCGTAAAAATGATAGATCTCTTTCCAGTTTATGCATAAATAAGTGACATTATATGAACCGTTTCCCTGTTCAGAATTTATGTAAGCAATAATGAATGTATAAATATTGATGAGTTACATATTTTAAGGAGGGAAATGTTTTACTGTGACTAAAACTGTTCAGTCATGTTTATGTTATTTCAGAAGCAAACAAAGCACACCCTGATCAGATGGCTATTTTATTAACCATATGATCGGGGTCTATTCTGTTTGAAAATGCGTGAAAAGGCATTTATATGAAGGAAAGGGTTAAATTACAGACCTAAAAATCAATGTTGAAGTTTATAAACAAATTTCATCACAGCAAGACGGTTTTTATAAGAATAAAACTGAATGATGATAAAGTAGTATTAACTTCACCCTTTTCTTCTTACAAATACTATTTTACACCTTTGCAAACAGAGTAGACCCAGATCTGATGGCTCCTGTAGAAGCCATCTGATCTAGGTCTGCTGTTTTTATCATGAAATTATATTACATTCTTCCAATACCAAACCATCCTGTGTACAAATACCATTTTAAAAGTTCAGCTGATAGATACTCATGGTGTCATTATTTCTTTCATGAATATTCAACAGGGAAAACAGAGCTCCAGGTAAGATGCGTAAATTAAAATATTTTCAAGTATAACTTTTTTATTTCTCCACTAAACCCTATATTGTGACCACCCTTTAAATTGTCTCTTTGAGACGATTCTAAAGAGTGGTCACAACATAGGTTTTAGTGGAGAAACGACAATTTTAGTACACACCTTTATCTGTAGCTCTGTTAAGGATTAACCCTTGTCATACTTAGTGGATAGATAGATAGATAGAATCTTTATTTACATCTTATCACTGCACATTCAGTAAATATAAAAACATATACAATAAACATTTCAAATAGTGCATAGCCATTCCAAAAAAGGAATTATAAGAGATGGTAAAAATGACATTGCATGTCATATATAACACATATGTTTATAACATGACAGTATGACACAAATAAATTGCAATACTGATCCAATATACCAAAACGGTCTAAAAAAATAAATAAAACGAAACAAGGATAATCAACAAAAGCAAGCTAAAGTACTCCGATGTTCAAAATCTACACCTGTTAAGAAAACTTAAAGATCAAAATGATATGATACTATATCATATAAAACATATCCGGAATATCAGATACCTAAAAAAAAAAACCAGCAGTCTATTTACAAAGTGAAACTTGCCGTCTCTGTAAAATGTAAAAGCAGGTTTTGGCACAGTCCCTTATCACGTCTGTGTTGGAAAAACAGAAACACATATTTATTAAAATCATCTAAGTCTAAGAAATCTTGACTAAAAGTACACGCTTTTCTAAACAACTCTTCCCTTAAATCACTGTACATATGGCATTTCAAAATCACATGCATTTCACTTTCTACATTATTGTCCGGACAAAATGGGCAAACTCTACTCTCTTCACTAAGACCCTCATAACGGCCAGTTTCAATCCGAATTGGAGCAACACCCAATCTAAATTTACGAAAAACCGACCGTTGCAAAGGCGGGAGTACCATTTTACAGTATTGTTCTGTAGAGAAGCTGAATTTAAAACTCTTGTACAATCTAAGCTTGTTACGACCAGAAGTGCCAACATAACTGTTAATTCTACGCAGCCAGTTACTACTGAAATAACCAACCGTTTTAGTCTCAACAATTTGAGAAAATGACCGAGCGATCGGATATTCAAAACGACAGTATATATTCAAGTCGTTCTCATAAAAATATGACTGAACTTTATAGTACCATTTTTTACAAGAACGATTTGATTTTCTATATGACCAAAGTGCCACGTGATTATTAACCCCTAACCTCTCCATACACGATAAATGTGACCAGTACAAAGCAATACATTTCCATTGACGGACCAAAGGTGGCTTTCACCCCATTTCCCCACTAATCCATCATTTGACGTGTATTTGCCCACACCTTAAAAGAATCGCTGGGCTCTGTTATGGACAGAATTCTATACAAGAATATGTTTTATAACCCCATATAGAAGCACTATAATCAATAACTGGCCACACAACCGAGTCGTACACATTTGAAAAAACGTCATGGGGAAAACCACCTACGGTTTAACATTTGGCAATCAAAAGGCCCAAAGCTCGACTGGCACTCTGGGCAACAGACTTAACAGTCACGCTGTAATCAGAATACAGAATACAGAATATTTTATTAGGCATAAAATGTACATACATTCATAGCCTTAATCATATACTGTTAATAGCAAACACATGAAAACAATTTGGAGGAAGATGATATTTTCGTAGGAGAACTAAATTGTCGTTTAGACATCTTTACATTTGTTTGTTATGGTGGTAATGCCAGCCATAAGTATATCATTTAAAATTAAACAACTCAGACAGTTCTGACTTATTATACACTGTTTGTATATTCGTATAGTATACTTGGTTTACCTACCATCTATCAGCCATACTTTAACCCTTTGCAAACAGAGTAGACCCAGATCAGATGGCTCATGTAGTAGTCATCTGATCAATCTGCTGTATTTGGTTATGATATAATATAGTGCAAATTGCATTAAATTCTTTTTATTTTGTGTACAATATGCATGTACTTATAATATGTTTACTTAAAGGTCAAGTAAACAGATTGGGTTTTCGTCAAATTCTGATAGTTTACAGTTAGTTAAACACCAAGCTTTAGAAAATTCTTACCGTTTTCATCTAGTTTTAATTTAAATCGAGTTTTTATTGTACCGCGAACCGTGCATTTTGAAAATCGATACATGATTATCTCCCTTGCGTGACGTCACTTGTGATGCTCGCCAGTCAAGGATCCCATTGAGAGGGAGGAATGTACACAGAAACTTAACGTTTTCCTTTAAATTAACGCCTCTGAAAACAAAGTAGATCCAGATCAGAGCCTACAGGACCCGTCTAATTAGGGTCTGTTCTGTTTGCTTACAAAATTAGATCAAATCTGACTCCTAAGTGTCTATAAATGCCCAAATTATATTCATACTTTTCCAGACATTACGTCCATGGATTAGCCTTAGAAAGTGACACTTAATCGAGTAGGGGAAACTATTTATCGGGTGTGATGTTTGTTTTAGGTGTGAAATACAATGATACTTAATATTAAACACATATTTTTTAATTTTGTTAATCTTAACCCTTCTCTTGCTTTTTACCCATGCCCTGTTGTATAATTACATATAGCTTCACTGTGTACACGTATTTCACTGTGCAATCACTAATGTAAATCAACTTGTAAATAGTGCAGACCCTGATGAGACAGCTCCTGCAGGTTTTCACTATTTACAGGTAGGTATATTGACGTGAATAGCAAGCGGATGGTTAAAACTTACTTTACCTGTCAGGGAATTTACACTATTCATAAACTATAATTTAAAAAGCGGATGATGTTAGGACCAAGACCATTAGCAAAAAGTGTAGATTCAGATCAGAGGGACCATTTGGGTCCCGCCCATGAGTTGGGTTCAAACAACTTTTAGACAGAACCAGACAACTTCAGATGAATTTCATATTTAGGCAAAGTGGGTTCAGATGAAATGGGGCGTTCTCGTTAAGTAACATAGTACTATGTATAAATGTACGTACTTTAGAAAAAAAAAGAAATTCCACCAAAATACAAAAAAAATAGAAAATTATTGATTTATTTATTTTACTTTAATATTTGCAATACCAAAATGATCCATTACTTTCAGAAAATCGAGTAAAGGTTGAAATACCAAAGTATGTATTTTGTTGGGAAAATGAGAAAAAGGTGGATCTTGATATTAAATGGTTGTCAGTCTTGAAGAATGACTTTTTTATTATTATTAATATATTCATGTTTCTAAATGGAAAAGTAGTAAAGTCAAGCAGGCAAAGCCACATGCAAGACGCAACCACCACCAAAACACCGATAGACAGCATGACACACACACACACACAACCACACACCCAAACGCACACGCACACACACATACGAAATGAACACAGAAAACACCAAAAGACACACAAGAAACAGGGACAAACGTTCCACAACATGAACAAACCACAAGCACAAAGACGCAAGGCAAACAAAAGGAAGGGTGACAAAGAGAGTACCGCCTTGGCACGGTCAGCAGCAAAAACACCACTGGGGGTTTAAACCGGTTTACGGACGTCCTAACCTCACACTTCTCTCAAAGTCACCCTAGCTTTACAAATATTGTAAATAAAGGTATCCCCGCTGGACTTACCCACAACATAGACGACGGTGAACACAGGACAACATGTAAAACATAGCATAATAACTGTGACAATCCGTCAAATATGTACTCAATGGCTTTGCTGAAGTCAGAGCACCTGCAGGTAAGCTAGTGAATTATGTTTAAATGACTGGACCCACTACAAATAAACAAGTCTATAAAAAAAAACATGCTCAACACATTAAAACTGTTACTACCTTTTTCTTTATCATAATTTTACAGTATACTCGTATGTGCAATTTAATTATGGTTTTTATTATATGGAAACAACAGTAAACATAGCCATTAGAATTTCTCTATGCATGTATGATTGAATGTGTTAAAGGCACTTCGAAAGGAATGTTGACCCATTGCTGTGTATTTTGGGAGTTGACTGTCAGGGATCTGATACACGAATTGATAAGGCGGGCTACCATCACAGAGGATCAATGTATAATTGCATAACTTTATCTATTGTGGCTATGGACCCTGACTGGACACTGCAGGAGCACAGCTGGATACTGTGTATATAGGGGGGGGGGGTCACTTATATAAGGAGCTTTGAAATGCCTTTAAATGGCCTTAGGCCATATTATACCAAGCCATATTACACACGAAATGCCCCATGCAGGGTCAGTCTCCAGATGTCAGTTATCATAGTAGCCCTTTGTCAAATGCCCAAACAGGGGATGATGATTATTGCAAGGTCATAAAACCCGCTTCCTGTATATTACGTATTGTTGCATTATCTATGTAGCAGTGGTAACTTGTCAAAAGAATCAATCATTGCGGTCATGGTGCCTCAAAGTTAGTTTTGGGTAGGTAATAATCAGTAAAACTATAAAACGCATCCAATGAACAATTCCGTAAATTACAGTAATCCAGAATGACTTTTTTCCTATGTATTTATGGTCAAAATTGTCAGGTCCGTGAAGTTTGCACGACATTAGACTTTTAGACCTTCGACAGAAATTTAGACATTAGACAATACAGCTTTTTCCATAATGTTCAACAAATGTGCATTTCGACGTAAGACAATATAGCTTTTTCCATAACGTCGAAAAAGTGTCTAATTTAGACGTTAGACAATTTGTCCGAACGCGGAACGTGTTTAAATATTGTCCAATTTAGACATTAGACAGTTCTATCAAGTCGGAAAACTTGTCTAACAAGTGTCTAATTTAGACGTTGGACATTGTGTCTGACCGGGGAAATTGTCTAAATATTGTCCAATTGAGACATTAGACAGTTTTATCAAGCCGGAAAAAGTGTCTAACAAGTGTCTAATTTAGACGTTAGACAGTTTGCTGGACTGGGAAAATGTCTAAATATTGTCTAATTTAGACATTAGACATTTCTATCAGGTCGAAAAAATGTCTAACATGTGTCTAATTTAGACACTAGACAATTTGCCGGACAGGGAAAAATGTCTAAATATTGTCCAATTTAGACATAAAACATTTGTATTAAGTCGGAAAAATTGTCTAACAAGTGTCTTATTTCGACGTTGGACAATTTGCTTGACCGGGGAAAGTGTCTAAATATTGTCCAATTTAGACATAAGACAGTTCTCTCAAGTCGGAAAAAGTGTCTAACAGGTGTCTAATTTAGACATTAAACAATTTGGCGGACAGGGAAAAATGTCTAAATATTGTCCAATTTAGACATTAGACATTTCTATCTAGTCGGAAAAAATGTCTAAAAAGTGTCTAATTTAGACGTTAGACAATTTGCGGGACAGGGAAAATGTCTGAATATTGTTAAATTCAGACATTAGACAGTTCTATCAAGCTGGAAAAAGTGTCTTACAAGTGTCTAATTTAGACATTAGAAAATTTTCCTGACAGGGGAAAATGTCTAAATATTGTCCAATCTAGACATAAGACAGTTCTCTTAAGTCGGAAAAAAGTGTCTAACAAGTGTCTACTTTAGACGTTAGACAATTTGCCGGACAGGGAAAAATGTCTAAATATTGTCCAATCTAGACATTAGACATTTCTATCAAGTCGGAAAAAATGTCTAACAAGTGTCTAATGTAGACGTTAGACAATTTGCCCGACCGGGGAAATTGTCTAAATATTGTCCAATTTAGACATTAGACAGTTCTATCAAGTCGGAAAAAGTGTCTAACATGTGTCGAATTTAGACATTAGACAATTTTCCGGACAGGGAAAAATGTTTAAATATTGTCCAATCTAGACATTAGACATTTCTATCAAGTCGGAAAAATTGTCTAACAAATCTCTAACTTAGACATTAGACAATTTGCCGGATAGGGAAAAATGTCTAAATATTGTCCAATTTAGACATTAGACATGTCTATCAAATCGGAAAAAATGTCTAAAAATGTGTCTAATTTCGACGTTGGACAATTTGCCCGACAGGGGAAAATGTCTAAATAATGTCTAATTTAGACATTAGACATTTCTATCAAGTCGGAAAAAGTGTTTAAGAAGTTCTAATTTAGACGTTGGACAATTTCCCGGACCGGAAAAAATGTCCAAATATTGTCCAATTTAGGCATAAGACAGTTCCATTAAGTCGGAAAACGTGTCTAAAAAGTGTCTAATTTCGACGTTGGACATTGTGCCCGACCTGGGAAAATGTCTGATTTTGTCCAATTTAAACCTTAGACAGTTCTATCAAGTTTGAAAAACGTGTCTAACAATTGTCTAATTAAGACGTTGGACAAATTGCCCGATCGGGAAATTTGTCTCATGTCTAACTGGACAATATTTAGACATTTTTCCTTTTCTGGAATATTGTCCAACGTCGAAATTAGACACTTTTCGAACACTTTTTACGACTTGATAGAAATGTCTAATGTCTAAATTGGACAATTGTTAGACATTTTGCCCGTTTTCTCACGGCAGCAGGCTGTCCCGGCCTACGCGGCTCTGTCCCGTGGAAATCCCCGTTGAAGCACGGGACCCGACTGCCCCGACGCGCATCGATCCGTCCTCGTGGTAGATCCCCGTGTTTGCACGGGAACTGGTTCCTACAATCTGCGCTGCTCGGTCCCGTGGCAGCCCTGGCGATCACGGCTTCGTCCCCATTGGAGATTCCCGTATTCGAACGGGACCCGGCTGCCGCAGACTACACGGCTCGGTCCCATGAAAGATCTCCGAGTTAGCAGGCCATGGCATCGGACTTTCCCGACCAGCGCCGTTGGAAGATCCCCGTTGCAGTACGGGAGTCGACTGCTCCGGCCCATGAGGCTTCGTCCCGTTGTACATCCCAGTGTTCGCGGCCTTGCAGATTGTCTAACGTCTAAATTAGACACTTTTTAGACAAATTTTCCGACTTAAGAAAAACGTCTAATGTCTAATTAGACAATATTTAGACATTTTTCCCGGTCTGGCAAATTGTCTAACGTCTAACTTAGACACTTGTTAGACTACTTTTCCGACTTGAGAGAAATGTCTAATGCCTAATTAGACAATATTTAGACATTTTTCCTGTTCCGGAAAATTGTCCAACGTCGAAATTAGACACTTTTTAGACACCTTTTCCGACTTGAAAAAAAATTCTAATGTCTAATTAGACAATATTTAGACATTTTTCCCGTTCCGGCAAATTGTCTAACGTCTAAATTAGACACTTGTTAGACAATTTTTCCGACTTGCGAGAAATGTCTAATGTCTAATTAGACAATATTTAGACATTTTTCCCGTTCCGAAAAATTGTCCAACGTCGAATTAAGACACTTTTTAGACACTTTTTTCCGACTTGATTGAAATGATTATGTCTAATTAGACAATTTTTAGACATTTTTCCCCTTCCGGAAAACTGACCAAAGTCGAAATTAGACACTTTAAGACACTTTCTAGACACTTTTCCCGACTTGATAGAAATGTCTAATGTCTAAATTGGACAATATTTAGACATTTCCCCCGTGTTCTCACAGCAGCAGGCTGCCCCTGCCTACGCGGCTCTGTCCCGTGGACATCCCCGTTGAAGCACAGGATGCGACTGCCACGGAGCGCAAGGCTCCGTCCACGTGGTAGATCCCCGTGTTTGCACTGGAACTGGCTCCTGCGAGCTGCGCTGCTCGGTCCCGTGTAAGATTACCGTATCAGCGTGACAGCGGGCTTCCCCAACCAGCTATAGCTCGGTTCAGAGGAAGGTCCCGTTGCAGCACAGGAGCCGACATCCCTGTCGCTCGCGGCTCCGTCGCCATGGGAGATTCCCGTATTCGAACGGGACCCGGCTGCTGCAGACTGTACGGCTCGGTCCCATGAAAGATCACCGAGTTAGCAGGGCCATGGCATCGGACTTCCCCGGCCAGCGCCGCTTGAAGATCCCCGTTGAAATACGGGAGTCGACTGCTCCGGCTCATCCGGCTTCGTCCCATGGTAGATCCCAGTGTTCGCGGCCTTGCAGATTGTCTAACGTCTAAATTAGACACTTTTTAGACAAATTTTCCGATTTGAGAGAAATGTCTAATGTCTAATCTAACAATATTTAGACATTTTCCCCGTTCCGGCAAATTGTCTAACGTCTAAATTAGACACTTGTTAGACAATTTTTCCGATTTGAGAGAAATATCTAATGTTTAATTAGACAATATTTTTCCTGTTCCGGAAAATTGTCCAACGTCGAAATTAGACACGTTTTAGACACTTTTTCCGACTTGAGAAAAAATGTCTAATGTCTAATTAGACAAAATTTAGACATTTTTCCCGGTTCGGCAAATTGTCTAACGTCTAAATTAGACACTTGTTAGACATTTTTTCCGATTTGAGAGAAATGTCTAATGTCTAATTAGACAATATTTAGACATTTTTCCCGTTCCGGAAAATTGTCCAATGTCGAAATTAGACACTTTTTAGACACTTTTTCCGACTGAAGAAAAAATGTCTAATGTCTAATTAGACAATAATCAGACATTTTTCCCGTTTAGACACTTTTAGACACTTTTTAGACGCTTTTCCCGACTTGATAGAAATGTCTTATGTCTAAATTGGACAATATTTAGATATTTCCCCCGTGTTCTCACAGCAGCCCGCTGCCCTGGCCTACGCGGCTCTGTCCCGTGGAAATCCCCGTTGAAGCACGGGATGCGACTGCCCCGGGGCGCATGGCTCCGTTCTCGTGGTAGATCCCTGTGTTTGCACGGGAATTGACTCCTGCGAGCTGCGCTGCTCGGTCCCTTGTAAGATTACCGTATCAGCGTGACAGCGGGCTTCCCCGGCCAGCTATAGCTCGATTCAGTGGAAAGTACCGTTGCAGCACGGGAGCCGACAGCTCTGGCGCTCGCGGCTCCGTCGCCATGGGAGATTCCCGTATTCGTACGGGACCCGGCTGCCGCAGACTGCGCGGCTCGGTCCCATGAAAGATCGCCGAGTTACCAGGGCCATTGCATCGGACTTCCCCGGCCAGCGCCGCTGGAAGATCCCCGTTGAAGTGCGGGAACCGACTGCTCTGGCCCATGCGGCTTCGTCCCATGGTAGATCCCAGTGTTTGGGGCCTTGCAGATTGTCTAACGTCTAAATTAGACACTTTTAAGACACTTTTTCCGACAATATTTAGACAATTTTCCCGGTCTGGCAAATTGTCCAACGTCTAACTTAGACACTTGTTAGACAACTTTTCCGACTTGAGAGAAATGTCTAATGTAATTAGACAATATTTAGACATTTTTCCCGTTCCGGAAAACTGTCCAGTGTCGAAATTAGACACTTTTAAGACGCTTTTCCCGACTTGATAGAAATGTCTAATGTCTAAATTGGACAATATTTAGACATTTCCCCCGTGTTCTCACAGCAGCAGGCTGCCCCGGCCTACGCGGCTCTGTCCCGTGGACATCCCCGTTGAAGCACGGGATGCGACTGCCCCGGGACGCATAGCCCCGTCCTTGTGGTAGATCCCTGTGTTTGCACGGGAACTGGCTTCTGCGAGCTGCGCTGCTCGGTCCCGTGTAAGATTACCGTATTGCCGTGACAGCGGGCTTCCCCGGCCAGCTATAGCTCGATTCAGTGGAAAGTAAAAGTAAAGGTGAGGTTTATAGTCTGGAACTATATAGAGTGTACATATTCTCCCGACTTCACAATTTACCCCGCGATCACTGGGTTATAAGTCGGCCATTAACATTCGGCGCCCAAGGCAGCCATGGCACATTGGCTTATTGGCTCAGTGGAAAGTCCCGTTGCAGCACGGGAGCCGACAGCCCTGGCGCTCGCGGCTCCGTCCCCATGGCAGATTCCGGTATTCGAGCGGGACCCGGCTGCCACAGACTGTGCGGCTCGGTCCCATGAAAGATCGCCGAGTTAGCAGGGCCATGGCATCGGACCTCCCAGGCCAGCGCCGCTGGAAGATCCCCGTTGAAGTACGGGAGCCGACTGCTCGGCCCATGCGGCTTCGTCCTAAGGTAGATCCCAGTGTTCGGGGCCTTGCAGATTGTCTAACGTCTTAATTAGACACTTTTAAGACACTTTTTCCGACTTGAGAGAAATGTCTAATGTCTAATTAGACAATATTTAGACATTTTTCCCGGTTCGGCAAATTGTCTAACGTCTAAATTAGACACTTGTTAGACAATTTTTTTCCGATTTGAGAGAAATGTCTAATGTCTAATTAGACAATATTTAGACATTTTTCCCGTTCCGGAAAATTGTCCAATGTCGAAATTAGACACTTTTTAGACACTTTTTCCGACTTAAGAAAAATGTCTAATGTCTAATTAGACAATATTTAGACATTTTTCCCGTTCTGGAAAACTGTCCAATGTCGAAATTAGACACTTTTTAGACACTTTTTAGACACTTTTCCCGACCTGATAGAAATGTCTTATGTCTAATTTTGACAATATTTAGACATTTATTTCGGTCCGGCAAATTGTCTAACGTCTAAATTAGACACTTGTTAGACACTTTTTCCAACTTGATAGAAGTGTCTAATGTCTAAATTTGACAATATTTAGACAATTTCCCCTGTCGGGCAAATTGTCCAATGTCTAAATTAGACACTTTTTCGACGTTATGGAAAAAAGCTGTATTGTCTAACGTCGAAATTGGACATTTGTTGAACATTATGGAAAAAAGCTGTATTGTCTAATGTCTAAAATTGGACATTTAGACACTTTCTGTCGAAGGTCTAAAAGTCTAATGTCGTGCAAACTTCACGGACCTAAAATAGTCCATGTTCCAAAATTGCAAAAGGATCATATTTATGATAAACTATTTCCCTGATGAAAAAATATGTGTGAGTAAATCACTTCACGAATATAAACCCATCATTCCACGTGCCTGTTTATGCCAATGCAAACATAGTAGACCCAGATCAAACGTATTGAAACAAATTTACAAACAGAGTAGATCCAGACCAGACAGCTTCTGTTGTAGCTCCCTGTTCAGGTTCTTGTCGATTTGCTTATGAAATAATATACCGGTAGGTCTGATTGTACAATTGCTGCCATAGCATGTGCTCATATATCATTAACTCGCCATGAAATCATTATATCTTACACGAATATTCATGAAGAAGATCTAAAGGCTTTTTTTTCACAATGTTAACTTTTCAAATAGATCATTCAATTTGGTTCTGACAGATCAATTAGGACTAGATCAACACAATTTCATAAGCAAACAGAGCAGAACCTGATCAGACAGCTCTTACAGGAACTGTCCGATCTGGATCTACTCTATTTGCAAACGCGCGTGAAGCCGTTTGTATAAGAAGAGAAGGATTGGGAAATTTATTTTAAAGCAAATTAGGTGTCTGCTGCCAACAGTGCTAAATCGTGTTTATTAATAATTTTTTCTCTTAAGAATATTTATTAAAGTTTTCATGACCTCATGAATATTCATTACAGGGTTTACAGAGACGCTAGACAACCCTGATCGAATCTAAAGCAACAAGTCTTCGGACTAAGCAATCAGAGCATATCCTGATCAGACAGTTCCTGCGTAATTTGGGTTTACGCTGTTAACAAAACGTTTGTATAGAATAATTTTCCACGAAGGAAAAGCCCATTAACCTACAGTGCTAGACCTAAGTCACATTTATAACAGAATATAGCATATCCTTTATTATAATTGTAGACCCAAGTCATCCACTGCATATTTAGTATAAATTTCACGGAAAACAGCCATCGAGACAAAATGTAAATCACATCACATGTCTCGTCTTTAGGTAATTTAAATAATCCTATTTAGTCTCTGTCGGATTAGGAGCTACACCCATAGGCAGGGATACACCCATAGGCAGCACAAATTACCATTTTAGCACTCAAAACGAAGCAGAAGTACATTACGTGCGATTCTTTTCTATACGATATCTAGTTCGACATTTATAGCGAATGTCACAAGTGACGTCATTACAAGGAAGATAAGCGAACGACCAAAATCAGCCAGTGCTTACTTATCGGTGATATATGACAGCTGCTATGTGCGATATGACTGTATTTTTTAGTGTTTTCGAAACTACGTCGTACAAGGTACCCATTTGTCAAATATTTACGAAAAAGTGTCCTGCCTGTTTACTTGACCTTTAAGCCTTTTCCTCATATAAATGACTTTTCATGCATTTACAAACAGAACAGACCCAAATCAGACGTCTCCTATAGCAGCTGTCTGATCAGGGTCTGATCTGTTTGTCAATGGAATTTGAAATATGTTTCTTTACTTTCTAAAATGGCTATACTGTCCCACTTTCAACATTTCATTACAACTATTTTGTCCATGAATATTCACTAGGTATTGAAATTTTGAATAAACATAGAACAGGGGAAGGGTTAAAAGTACATCAATCTTAAGATATGAATAATAATATGAACTCATGAAGATGAAAATATCTGAAAATTTTGAACATAAGTATAGACTAATTTATTCTTTCTGACGTAAATTTGCCCCACCCCAGGGCCGGCTAGTTTTCTATAGAAACATATAGTGAAATCTTTGAAAATCTTCTTTCCTGATTGTCTAGTGAGCGATGTCAGGGCCATTCTGGTCCTCTCGTTATTTTTGTATACATAAGATTATTAAACAATGTGAACAAGTACATATAGTAGGTACAATTTTGATTGCTTTAATGTTACAGCAAGCCGGGTTACACCCAGTAAGTAAAACTAATCATGCATGTAATGTTTTCGTCAAATTAGTGTTTGTTAGTGTAATACATAATTTTAACCTATTTTTAGCTCACTAGAGCACAACGTGCTCAGGGTGAGCTTTTGTGATTGTCTGATGTCCGTCGTCCGTCGGCGTACGTCGTCCGTCGTCCGTCGTCCGTCGTCAACAATTTGAACGTTTAAAAATATTCTCCTCTGAATCTACAGGGTTCTCAGCTTTCATCTTTGGCACATAGTATCACCTTTAGGTCCTTTACAAAATTTATATAAATTATGGCCCTGGGGTCAAAATTGGCCCCCGCCCCAGGGGTGCATTGTTTTCAATAGAAACATATAGTAAAACTTTGAAAATCTTCTCCTTTGAAACCAGAAAGTTCTCAGCTTTTATATTTGGCACATAGCATCATGTTCAGGTCCTCTACAAAAAATATATAAATTATGGCCCTGGGGTCAAAATTGGCCCTGTCCCAGGGTTGGGCAGTTTTCAATAGAAACAAATAGTGAAATCTTTGAAAATCTTCTTCTCTGAAACTGGAAGGCTCTCAGCTTTCATATTTGGCACATAGCATCATGTTCAGGTCCTCTACAAAAGTTATATAAATTATGGACTTGTGGTCAAAATTGGCCACGCCCCAGGGGTGGGCAGTTTTCACTAGAAACAAATAGTGAATCTTTGAAAATCTTCTTCTCTGAAACTGGAAGGCTCTCAGCTTTGATATTTGGCACAGAGCATCATGTTCAGGTCCTCTACAAAATTTATATAAATTATGGCCCTGGGGTCAATAGCCCCGCGCCAAGGGTGGGCAGTTTTCAATAGAAACAAATAGTGAAATCTTTGAAAATCTTCTCCTCCGAAACTGGAAGGCTCTCAGCTTTGATACTTGGCACAGAGCATCATGTTCAGGTGCTCTACAATAGTTATATAAATTATGGCCATGTGGTCAAAATTGATCCCCCACAGGTTGGGCAGTTTTCAATAGAAACAAAGATAGAAATATTTGAAAATATTCTTCTCTGAAACTTGAAGGCTCTCAGCTTTCATATTTGGTACATAGCATCATGTTCAGGTCCTCTACAAAAGTTATATTAATTATGGCCCTGGGGTCAGAATTGGCCCCGCCCAAGGACGGGCAGTTTTCAATAGAAACAAATAGTGGAATCTTTGAAATTCTTCTTTTCTGAAACTGGAAGGTTCTCAGTTTTCATATTTGGCACATAACATCATGTTCGAGTCCTCTACAAAATTTATATAAATTATGGGCCTAGGGTCAAAATTGGCCCCGCCCCAGGGGCGGTCAGTTTTCAATAGAAACAAATAGTGAAATCTTTGGAAATCTTCTTTTCTGAAACTGGAAGGCTCTCAGCTTTGACATTTGGCACTGAGCATCATGTTCAGGTCCTCTACAAAATTTATATAAATTCTGGCCCTGGGGTCAAAATTGGCCCCACCCCATGGGTGGGCAGTTTTCAATAGAAACAAATAGTGAAATCTTTGAAATTTTTCTACTCTGAAACAAGAAGACTCTCAGCTTACATATTTGGCACATACAATTATGTTCAGGTCCTCTACAAAAGTTATATAAATTATGGCCCCTGGGTCAAACTTGGCCCCGCCCCAGTTTTTTGGGGGGCAGTTTTCAATAGAAATAAATAGTGGAATCTTTGAAAATCTTTTTCTCTGAAACTGGAAGGCTCTCAGCTTTGATATTTGGCACAGAACATCATGTTTAAATCCTCTTTAAAACTTATACATGTATAAACAATGGCTCCGGGGTCAAAATTGGCCCAGCCCCGGGGGTGGGCAGTTTTCAATAGAAACAAATAGTGAAATCTTTGAATATCTTCTACTCTGAAACTGGAACGTTCTCAGCTTTCATACTTTGCACATAGCATCATATTCAGGTGCTCTACAAAAGTTATATAAATTATGCCCCTGGGCTCAAAATTGGCCCTGCCCCAGGGGTAGCCAGTTTTCAACAGAAACATATAGTGAAAATTTTGAAAGTCTTTTTCTCTGAAACTGGAAGGTTCTCAGCTTTCATATTTGGCACATAGCATCATGTCCAGGTCCTCTACATAAATTGTGCCTCTTGGGTCAAAATTAGCCCAGCCCTAGGACAGGCTAGTTTTCTATAGAAACATATAGTTAAAACTTTGAAAACCTTCTCCTCTGATTGTCTGGTGAGCGCTTCAGGGCCATTCTGGCCATTTTGTTGTTAATACGGGCCCCAATTTACTTTTAGAGTACCTATCGATATGCGAAAATACATATCTACGTGTGATCTTTGATGTATTAAGAGATACTGCAAAAAGTCAGCTGTAGGTATGAAGATATTGAAAACATGAAATATAGGGAGAACATGTATACAGATTACCAGACTTCTCACTTGTCAAAACGTAGTATTCGTTTCTGTATCAGAAAAACTATGGGAGAATCCAAATCCCCTAGCCGTCTTTGTAGACTTATAGTGTTTGAAATGTGTGTATGCAAAAGGATATTGTTTCGTATGATTTGATTGTTTGATCGACGAAAAAAAAAGGTAAAGTAAAATATCAGAGTAACTAAAAATATAATTATTGACTATACGGTTAAGCATGGTTAAAAAGGACAGCGCCTTGTGGTCAAGTGTATTTGGCATTTGCTCAATATTAATAGCGTTTCTACGAATTGGCAGTAAACAACAATTACAAATCAGTTCTTGAGCAGACTTATATTTTAACTCTTTCGCTGCCATAGGCGAAACCATGATGTCTTTTGCAAACAGTTTGGATCCAGATGAGACGCCGAGTAACTGGGTGTCTCACCAGGGTTCAAACACTTTGACAATTTAATTATTTTTGTAACAATACATTGGTGACCGTTATAACTCTTTTGACCCAAAATAATTTTAGTCTGCAAACTATGTCGTCTGCTACACATTTTAGAGTTGACATTCCTTCAGTTTCGACAGGATTCAAACTATTTCCAAAGTAGATCACAGAATAACCCATTGTAACAAACCCTGTTAGATAATAATATTGAGTTAATTGGTATCACTACTTCATATAAGAAGCATCAAGATACAGCCAAACCTCGATAACTCGAATTATAAAACAAGTATTATTACTGGCGTTTTCGGCAGGTGCCGGTTTAACCCTTTCGGTGCCAAATTTCTAATAGTCGTCTGCAACCCAGTTTTGTTCAGATATTTCGGTTAATTAAGGAAATGATATAATATATAAATTTAAGTTTCAAAGGAATAAACTACAGATATAGAACTAGAGACTGAGACAAAAAGTGAAGTCCTTGATCAGACGCCGTCTTGAAAAGGCGGCGTCTGATCTTGGACTGCACTTTTTGTCGTGGTGCATTTATGCGACATTGGCGGTAAATGGGTTAATGCATTGTGAAAGTCGTGCAGACAGCTCCTGTATGAGCTTTGTAGCAACCCGTTTTGAAATAACGTTGCACTTTGAAATAATTATTTTCAAAAAGGGGTTAATTTTATTTCAATGTTCGAACCCATTTTGAAATAAAGTTGCACTTTGAAATTATTATTAAGCGATTGCACTATATTTCAATGTGCGAATTTCGATGTCAACCCGTTTTGAAATAAAGTTTGAAAAATAAAATGACTAAAGTACTTTTCACTGCACGGAAATGATAAAAACAGAATACATTCAGACTTCATATACACTCACGGTGTGTTTCCGGTGTCTGTATATACTCGTGGCGTCAAGTCAGTATCATATGACGTCACTGACATAAATTGCATATTTTACTACAAAAATCGTTCAATATCATATGTTAACCCGAGAAAGGTCAAAATCAGTCATGACGTCACTTGGGCGTCACATTTTTTCAATACCTTTATCCTCATGTTTCACAACAGAATTCATGGAAATGTAAATGTAATTTAAAGCAAACCAGAAGTCTTCAAATTCGTATTCATCCTGCAAAATTAAGTTCCTTATCATTTATTTTGCTTTGAATTACATTTCCATGCGCATGAGGACAATTGCCTGTCTGTATACCAAGATAGACATATGTGTATTAAATGGCGTATTCAGAATTATTTAAGAAATAACAATTTCGTACAATGAAGCTGTGCATTGTCGCGCATTAGATCACAGGAGTTACGATGTGGAGTCATTATATCACGAAGCCTTTAGGCCGAGTGCTCTAATTACCCACATCCCAACGACTAACTGTGACCTAATGCGCGACAATGCTCAGTTATGAATTTGTTATTTTAATTATAACACGACTTTTTTTAATAACAACTACTTTTCCCGAAGAATACGGCAAAATCGGAAGCGTTGTCAGTGGTTACGCCATTTTTGCTGTTACATTTACTCTACACGACGTTCACCCATGATGTTGAACGAGTAAAGGATCAAATCTCAATAGAAAACAACAATTCCAAGTAAAAAACTGCGCCATCTTTCACATTGCAGCGAACACCTATACAATTTACATCAAACCTGCGCACCTCTATGACAGAGCCATCGTGTTTACAGGTTTTTAAATGTGAAATTGCAATTGTGTGTGGTTTTAACATGGAGCAGATAGAACCATTCAACATGTGATTGAAATTTCTTCGAACTTGATTTTTGTCTCCTCTACTTCAAGTGGTACATCTAAAAAAAAGTCCAAATCTTCACGTAGACCAGTCCCAGTCATTTGTTGAAGAAACTGATTCAATTCTTCATAGGTAATTGTGTATGTTTTGAAGGTGGCGGTGGTCTAGTGGTAACGTGCTTGACTATCAGTCCGGAGGTCCGGGGTTCAAATCCCGGTCCCTCCCGGAAATTTCAGAGACGCTTTTCCGTGTCTCCCACCCACACATCCTTTCCACCCAGGGGTTAAAATGGGTACCTGTGAGGGTCACTCGCCGGTACCGCGGCTGCATGATTGCGCCATGTATTAGCAGTGCTCAATATTGTAAGCCAATGACTCAATGACCAGGGGAGTAAATGCACAGTCGGCTGAGCGGTCATTCGGACTGAAAGTAGACTATAACTAGGTACTTTTACTTTTTTTACGTTTCAAATAGTTTAAATTGTTAACACATTTAATCACTCCCGAGTACAAAGACTAAACTACATAGTTTATAACTAAACCATTGAAGCGCGTATTTATTACCCTCCGATCCTCCTTCGAACGACTAACAGAACAAATTGCTTCAATGCGTATAGCCGGAAATTTGATAGTTGAAGACGAAACATGTGGGGAAAATGGAACAGCCGATCGAAATGCTGCGCGTGCAGTTCATTTTCACGGATTAAAGCGTGTTTCTTGGTTATTATTTGTTTATATGCCGTAGGTTCAGAGTCGTGTTAGAATAATACATAACAATATTAATTAACCGCTGTGTTTATTTTTAATATTTCAGTTAGATGTCTTAGATATTTATTCGGTAAGTCTTTATATTGTCTGTGATCTATCTATCTATCTATCTATCTATCTATCTATCTATCTATCTATCTATCTATCTATCTATCTATCTATCTATCTATCTATCTATCTATCTATCTATCTATCTATCTATCTATCTATCTATCTATCTATATATATATCTATCTACCTACCTACCTACCTACCTACCTACCTACCTACCTACCTACCTACCTACCTACCTACCTACCTACCTACCTACCTACCTACCTACCTACCTAACCTACCTACCTACCTACCTACCTATCTACCTACCTACCTACCTAATCTACCTACCTACCTACCTACCTATCTACCTATCTATCTATCTATCTATCTATCTATCTATCTATCTATCTATCTATCTATCTATCTATCTATCTATCTATCTATCTATCTATCTATCTATCTATCTATCTATCTATCTATCTATCTATCTATCTATCTATCTATCTATCTATCCATCCATCCATCCATCCATCCATCCATCCATCCATCCACCCACCCATCTATCCATGTATGTCTGTCTTTCTGTCTGTCTGTCCGTCCTTCCATCCATCCATCCATCAATCCATCTATCTATATATTTAGCTAGCTAGCTAGCTATCCATCCATCCGTCAGTCTGTCCATCCGTCCATCCACATGCATCTATGCATCCATCAATCCAGCCATCCATCAATCCATCCATCAATCCACTCGGATCAGAGGGATCCTCCAGGAGTCCTATCATCTTGGTTTACACTGTTCATAGCAGAGACCCGATTTATTTTTTCTAATCATTCCCGATCTCCGTATTGCCATGCGCTGATGGTAAACTGTGCAGTCTGACCATCAGTAAATAAGGCAAACATAGGGTTTTATTCTACCAGATATTAGAAAGCTTTTAGTCTATTGTTCGTGGATGTTGTGCTTTATTCCATATAAACTCATTTCTATATATCAGGTATTGACGATGACGAGATGTCGACTGATGGAGAGGAAGGTTTGTTGATCTTCTTTATTCCTATGATCCGAATCTCTTTAATTGTTACTTGCATTGAACTCGAAATTGCATGTGGCGTCAACAGAGGTGAAAATGGTGTTTATATGAGAGAAATAGCTGAATAAATAGGAGTATGGTGCTGTGATAAGGCAATGGATGACATAATAACCTTAGGTGATGATGATGAATCACAGGTATATGTTTTCTTCTAATCTTACAGGATACTGTGATGTACAATGAATAAAACCACACATCCGTTACTCCGTTTAGTTCTAATCAGAGCGGATTATGTTATGTCTCCAAAACCAATTACAGTAAAACCTCTCTTAACCGGAATTCTAGTAGATAAGAATTTAGACACTTTTAGGCAGGTGGCTGCTTAATGCAGGGTGAAAGTCATGCAGAAAGCTCCTCTAGGAGCTTTCTGCATGACTTTCACCCTGTATTAAGCTGCCACCTGTCTCCAAGACCGATATTCATACTAAATTGAACGGCCGGTTAAGAGAGGTTATACTGTATCTGCACCACGGTGATGAGTAACGAACAATCAGCTAATTGATTTTTAGCGAAGATTGAGAAAAAATGTCCAATCGTGAGCATCAAATTCACAATAGAAAGATTAACAGTTAAATTACAATCATCTATGCTATATCGCTTTTGATACTGTTTAGTGGGAATGGTGTTTTATGATTGTTTCACTGATAAAGGTCAATAACTATTCCATTATATATAGAGTACTTATATACCTTTTTACAACACTGTAAATATTCTTTTACAATTACTATATGTATTAGGTTTACTTTCGGTGCCGGGATATGGACTATTACAACATTCAAACAGGCCAAGATTACAGTGAATATGAGACATGTTTAAAGAAACGTGTACCATGACAAACAGTGCAGACTCTGGTAAGAGGGATCTAGGCAAATCCTGTCACCTGAGTCCAGGCTTTTTTAAAGGATATTTGTGACTCGCTGAAAGGGTGATGATATCTACATTCGTTGTTTAGTTTATTTAAAGGATACCACGTTCTCAAAGAAACAACAATTCAATGATATGTTCTTTTCTTTTAGTTCCTGTGAAATATACCACATGTCACTTCATGCTGGACTACAATGTTACGGTAAATATATAATCTAATATACAATTAACCTTTTCAACCCCGCATTGTCAAATTGGGATAGTCCATCAGTGTTTAATCAGAGTCTAGACATGAATAATGGGGTACGATTCAATTATTAACCCTTCGCTTGCTATTCGCGTTAATAGGGCGAATCTCTGTTTGTAAACAAACCCGTCGATTTCGCGCATGCGCAGTTAACTGGTGGGCAAAAACACAGTTAACAGTTGTAGGCAACAGTTAGCCTACACATCATTTAACGACTGTGTTGGTTTTGAATTGTTGATTTCTGTACATTTACTGTATCCTCTGACTTTAATGACAATTATGTTTTAGTTTCTAAGGATAGATACAACAAGAAGCTTGAATAAATCGGTCCTATAAACTACCAGCTGAACTTTGAAAAAAAAAAAAACACACACACACAAAAACCCGATCCCTTGATCTGGCCTTTCTTTGAAATGTGAGACATTCTTATATATTAACGGTTATCACTATAGATAACCGGCCGTTATTGGAGTTCGAATATCTGCGGTCTATTTTTCGGCGTCTTACGAGTAAATTATTTAGCCTCGGCACATGCTACTTCCTTTCTCCGTACAGGGGCATCAGTGTAGGTCGGTTATAATTTTGCTCTTGGAATTTAGTGACAATCCTTTGTTTTAAACAATTGCATTTAGGGTCGATTGTATTGTATAACAAAGACCACTGCATGGGTAATATGCTCTCTCACCTCATTCCAATCTAATTCTGAACAAGTTAATTCAGGTACAGTACAAATCTGGTGCCTCGTTTCTTCAATTATAAAGAATGCAATTACTTTAGCAAGATGTCGACCATGGGAACTTTATTTGGAGTTCGATGAAGTGGACAGTAGGTGACAAGCATACAATGATTTATCCTTGCTCTAGGTTACACGGAAAATACTATCAGAGGTTTGCCTAGAACCAGTAGGCGTTATTCTAACGCATTGGAAACTGCAAGGAAATGTCTAACCAACTATGTATCAAGTCAGGTGTTCAGTGGCAATGGCTTTTACATTAAACATCCAGATTTGCAGGAGACAACTACAGTATACTACAAAGACGATGGAGTGCATCTTGCATTTCTGGATATCTGCAATTCCTTAATTCAGTTATACTATGCAATTCAGGCATTCCAATAAGTGTCGTTTATGGCAATAGTAAATAAAAGGTTATTTGGTTCCCGCGTCCATCCAGCAATCCTGTTTTACTTTGCTGTGGCAAAAGTTCCTATCACTTTTGGCGGTGGCGGCTCACCGATCGCACGAAGGTGTGATCGGTGGGTCGCCATTTGGCAGACAGCGAAGCACAAACATAAATCTATTTGTCAGGTTTAAATTGCAATATTTTATTGGATTTGGCATTTCAGTCTATATAGATCAGCAATTATGAAACAAGCCCGGGTGTTTCGTCATTGAAGATGGCTTGATTACTGATTTCCCAGGATCAGCCAGTTGGAGGTGGCGAAATATCCGTTGGAAGTTAGGTATTTACTTTGAACCCGAGTGTCTCGTCATTGAAGATGGCTCGATTACTGATATCCCAGGATCAGCCTGTTGGAGGTGGCGAGATATCCGTTTGCAGTTCGGTATTTACTTTGTAGCCTTTGGGCAGAAGAAAATTTTGTAATTTGACTAATTCAAAGCCTTTTGTGGCATATTTGATTGAAGCCTTTTGTGGCACATTTGATTGAAGCCTTTTGTGGCATTTGATTAAAGCCTTTTGGGCATATTTGATTTTAAGCCTTTTGTGACACATTTAATTGAAGCCTTTTGTGGCATATTTGATTGAAGCCTTTTGTGGCATACTTGATTGAAGCCTTTTGTGGCATATTTGATTGTAGCCTTTTGTGGCTTTAAGGATTGCTGTCAAATGTCGCCCTATACGACGATTTGTCCGGTGTCCTGTTAACCAATTGGGTTAACAGATGGAAGCGGGAACCATGCCCAATAATAGCCAAACCACGTAATAGGATCAGACGTTTCCTTGTGTATTTTATTGTATATATCAGTTGAATAAATATTTGTATGTAAATTGAAATACAATATTGTTGTAAATTCGGTGGATCAGATGCTGAGTAAAGTGTCAGATGGGTGTGAGGCAATTTCATAATTCACTAAGTTTTGGTTAAATAAGAGTCCTTCACCCATGAGATACAGTTTGACATATTGCTTGGCACTTGGTTGACCTCAAATCTCCCAATAATAACGGTTATCACTATAGATAACCGGCCGTTATTGGAGTTCGAATATCTGCGGTCTATTTTTCGGCGCCTTACGAGTAAATTATTTAGCCTCGGCACATGCTACTTCCTTTCTCCGTACAAGGGCATCAGTGTAGGTCGGTTATAATTTTGCTCTTGGAATTTAGTGACAATCCTTTGTTTTAAACAACCCACCCACCAACTCCGAATTACATGGTTTAATATATCATTACGTCATTTGCTCACTGTGTTCTTTGTTGTAGTATATACTGACACTGGAAAGCTGTGCTGATTGATCAAATGTATTTAGGTTTTTATTAATGAATATTAATGTTCTACTTGCATGGATTGTGTTCTTTTCATGAAACAAACTTGTTCTCCAATCATGTGATAGGTCCCATTCAGTGTGTCTATATTTTCCTTTGTATTTGTGCTGTTCAAACTATTATTGCTGGGTGCTGTTGTTTTGCTTTTCTTTTCAGTCTGGTTAGCACGGGCACTTCCAGCGGTTACGTGATAGTATGGGGCGCTCCTAGGATCTTCGGAATGGTTCCCACAGAAGAACCTGGCTTTATTTTGGAACATCTGATACACTACAAAGGGATATTTTGTCGAGGGGTCGACTGGCAGACAGCGAAGCACAAACATAAATCTATTTGTCAGGTTTAAATTGCAATATTTTATTGGATTTGGCATTTCAGTCTATATAGATCAGCAATTATGAAACAAGCCCGGGTGTTTCGTCATTGAAGATGGCTTGATTACTGATTTCCCAGGATCAGCCAGTTGGAGGTGGCGAAATATCCGTTGGAAGTTAGGTATTTACTTTGCACCCGAGTGTCTCGTCATTGAAGATGGATCGATTACTGATATCCCAGGATCAGCCAGTTGGAGGTGGCGAGATATCCGTTTGCAGTTCGGTATTTACTTTGTAGCCTTTGGGCAGAAGAAAATTTTGTAATTTGACTAATTCAAAGCCTTTTGTGGCATATTTGATTGAAGCCTTTTGTGGCATATTTGATTGAATGGAAAAGTAGTAAAGTCAAGCAGGCAAAGCCACATGCAAGACGCAACCACCACCAAAACACCGATAGACAGCATGACACACACACACACACAACCACACACCCAAACGCACACACACACACACACACACGAAATGAACACAGAAAACACCAAAAGACACACAAGAACCAGGGACAAACGTTCCACAACATGAACAAACCACAAAGCACAAAGACGCAAGGCAAACAAAAGGAAGGGTGACAAAGAGAAGCCTTTTGTGGCATTTGATTAAAGCCTTTTGTGGCATATTTGATTTTAAGCCTTTTGTGGCACATTTAATTGAAGCCTTTTGTGGCATATTTGATTGAAGCCTTTTGTGGCATTTGATTAAAGCCTTTTGTGGCATATTTGACTGAAGCCTTTTGTGGCACATTTAATTGAAGCCTTTTGTGGCATATTTGATTGAAGCCTTTTGTGGCATACTTGATTGAAGCCTTTTGTCGCATATTTGATTGTAGCCTTTTGTGGCTTTAAGGATTGCTGTCAAAGGTCGCCCTATACGACGATTTGTCCGGTGTCCTGTTAACCAATTGGGTTAACAGATGGAAGCGGGAACCATGCCCAATAATAGCCAAACCACGTAATAGGATCAGACGTTTCCTTGTGTATTTTATTGTATATATCAGTTGAATAAATATTTGTATGTAAATTGAAATACAATATTGTTGTTAATTCGGTGGATCAGATGCTGAGTAAAGTGTCAGATGGGTGTGAGGCAATTTCATAATTCTCTAAAAGTACAAAAATGAGTCATGCAGGAAATACCACATACAGAACAAACACTCGCCCGAACAGCAACACAAGGAAACAGCAAATGTACATGGGTAGAAAAAACAACAAGAGACGCACAAAGACAAAACAAACATACAATAGGAGGAAGATGGAAGTACCGCCTTGGAACGGTCAGTGACAAAAGTCACCGGGGGTTTAAACCGGTTTATGGGCGCCCAACCTCACCCTTATTCCATCCCCATCCTAAAAGACAAACAGTGTAAATAAACGTATCCCCTCTCCGACTAATCTACAACAACCGCGACAGCAAATACAGTGGTAAAGTGCATGTATAACAAAAAACATTTAATTGAACAGACTGTATCCACCTATCGCTAGTGTACTCAATGATTGAGCTGCAAACAGAGTAACTGTGGAAAAGTAATAAAGGGTACGACAAAAATGAAATAGTACAGATATCCGACGTTCTCCTTCCATTTCTGGATTTAAGAGGTCGCCTTCATAGAGTACTAAACCTTTCTTGTCGGCGTACATGCAAAGAGGCCAGCGTGATTGCCAACTGTAAAAGGGTTCACAACCAAACATGCAGTATGTTGTAATAATACAGGATCATATCCCTTTTTAATGAATTGTTTTATATATTTGATGAACAAAGTGAGAAAATGGGTATGTCCAATAATTCTACGAAGTTTGTAAATCACATCACCATAAAATTCAGGATGTGAAACACCGTGTCGCAAAAGTACCTTGAGATTATATTTGTACTTGCCAATAAGCGAGAGATTTCGATAGTAAAATTTAGAGAAAGTTTTTCTTAGTTTATGGTATCTATATCCTTGTTTAAGCAGTTTTTCAGTTAAAATGAGATTTCGACTGTTAAAATCGTCAATAGATGAACAAGCTCTAGCAAAACGAATAAGTTGAGATATATAAACCCCGTAAGATGGAGCACGGGGAACATCCCCGTCAAGATGAGGAAAATTTACAATATTAAAATCAAAATCATCTCTTTTGTCATATATTTTAGAAGAAATCATTCCATTATTAATTTTAAGGTCTAGGTCAAGAAACGCTGCATAATTGTCGGACGGGTTAGCTTTATTCAATTTGAGTTCTTTAGGATAAATTGTAGGAATCAGAGCATTAAAAAAAGGGTTATCTAAGTTAAAAATATCATCCAAATATCGACAAGTATCATTGAAGGCTTTTATAACATCTTCTTGTGATTGAGGATTCAAACTCAACATGAAATCTCTCTCATAGCAGTACAAAAACAAATCTGCGACAAGTGGTGCACAATTCGTACCCATGGGAATACCAATTACCTGACGGTATATAGCATTCCCATAACGTACAAATATGTTATCCAAAAGAAAGGTTAGTGCTTCGCAAACTTCTGAGCAAGTCCAATTGGTGTAATATTTCATTTGCTCGTCAGTAAAGAAAGCTTTTTCAGCATTACATGCCAAGAACGATGTTTTTTCTCGGGCAAATACTTTCTGGATCAAGCTAGTAAGCTTATCCTTAATTAAAATATGAGGAAGAGTTGTGTACAGAGTAGAAAAATCGTAAGTGCTTACAGTGGATGCAAGATACCTTTTGTTCTTAAGTTTGTTTAAGACTTCTGAAGAGTTCTTAATAGACCAGAAGAGATTTATTCCAGAATTTTCATAAGTCTTATCACAGTAAAATTTTACATGTTCCTTTACCTTCGTTAAACAAGAAGTCAAAAGTATAGACAATTTAGTAGTTGTACATGAACTAGAATTTGCAATGAAACGCGCTTTATATGGTTTTTTATGTAGTTTTGGTAACCAATACATAGTAGGAAGTTTATGTTGTGTAATTTTAATATCGGTTCCAAATTGTTCACACTTTTTGACATGGTCTGAAATGATGGTCTTTTCGTCAGTCGTAACTGAAATGTATGACTTGGTATTAGTAATTTCCTGCTTCAAGACATCGATATAATGTAATCGTCAAATAATAATCACATTATTTGATGCCTTATCAGCAGGAACAAAAACGTATTTTGAATGGAAATCCTGTAAACCCTTTTTAAGATGTCTAAATGAAGTTCTAGGTTTAGGTGGAAGAAGGTGTTTATTAGAGCTGTAAAAGGAAATGCGTTTATCAATTATATCAAAAATTAGTTTTTTCCAACAAGAAAGGGCAGTAGACTCAACATGTTCTCTTCGACACCATTTAATACTAAAATTTTGTAAAGCCTCCGCAATCTGAACTCGACAAGAGTTAAAATCTATCAAGGATGGTATTCTATATTTGGGACCTTTATTCAAAAGAGATCGTAGACGTTTGTCTTTAATTATCTCAAAATTACCAGTAATCACATGACCAGCCGGAGAATAGCAAAATTTTGAGGTGGCGCAATCTCAATTATCAGGAATATTATCATTAATATTAAGGTCGGCCACAATTTTATTATAGTTGAAAATTGTATTTCTGATGGGTTTGTTATATTTGTAGCAGATGATAGGTGGTTCTGTATTTTTAAAGTATTTAGGAATAGTGTCAATTACATTTTTGTCTCTAAAAATACTTTGGAGGTCAATAAAATCAATACCTTTATTAATAAAAGGAATTTTCAAGAAGAATCTTTGGTGTTCAGATAATTTGTCGATGTGCGGTCTGAGAACATGTAGAGTAAAGCTTTGTATCAAACTAAGTTTTGGTTAAATAAGAGTCCTTCACCCATGAGATACAGTTTGACATATTGCTTGACACTTGGTTGACCTCGAATCTCCCAATAATTGTTGGACATGCCTGATATTTTGAATAATTTAGATCAACAGTATTTAAAATTTTAATTCTCGTTTTATTTCAATAAGTTATACAGTCTCATGTCGTTCATTCGTGTGTTGTAAAATGTCTTTCTGGCTACTGTACACTACCGTAGCAGATCTAGTAAAAGTATTTTAGAATAGATCTAGATCATATCAATCTATATTATCTTTAGAACCATATTTCACAATAACTTACCTTTTTCAATATACATGTATCTAAATCGTTGGGATTTAATTATGCTTAGCCATAGATCTAATTAATCAGAACATAGTTATCTTCTATTGTTCGGGAAGCTGTTTAACAAATCATAACTTTAAACAATTGGCACATAGTTTGGTACTTGTCACAATAGAAGCATTCCTGTTACGTAATAGTTCATAACTATGTTGATAAGACAGTGTGTGATAGATGGCAGTTCCGTGATCGCTGACCCTTGTCCCCTGCTGAGAAATTAGGGGATTTACTGACCATCTGGCACCTTTGATCGTTACTGTTTTCCTAGGTAGCAGTATTTCGGCTGAGTAAGAAATGTAATAATATAGTCTCCAACTGTCTAACACAATTCATTTTTAGTAAATCAAAACAAATAGTGTGTATTGTAAGAATCTTTGAATGCGGTGAATAAAAGTACCGACATTTGCAAAATGTAGACCCAGACAATATATATAGCTAAACAAGCAACCCTCTGACCAGGGTCTTCACTGTTTATTATTCAAAATCATATACATGTAGCAAATTTAAGTCTTATTATATAATGAATGGGATCTACAGTTAAACAATGACGGGTCATTCCACCTTAAAATTTAAGCATTCAAAGATGTAACCCTTTCTCTAATATAAACGTGTGTTCGTGTATTTGCAAACAGCGTAGACACAGATCATACTGGGGCTGTTCTGTTTATTTATGAAATTGTAATAGGTCCGACTCTACAGTTTCTACCAACAAAACAATCCTGTCTAAAATGTCATTAGAAACATTACCTTATAAATAGTCATGATATCATTATTTCTTACATGAATACTGAGCAGGGAAAGGGTTTGTGTATTTCACCAATATTTAACTTTTTCTGATTATAATTTTGTACTGTGCATTACTCATGCTTTGAAAAGCTTATATCTTTCAATTCCACAGGTTGTCATGTTAAACTGTTGTTATTTTTGTTACATAGCCGGCAAATAGTTTATTACATAGATCTGTCGTGTTATTTGTTTTACAACCGATTCCAAATATAGATGTTTGTATCGTGTAAATTCATCTTCCAGAATCAATTTTCGGTTCATGACTATGTTTTTACACGTACTATCGATGTAATTATCATCAACGATTGCACCATAATCGTTTATTAAATTAGTAGAAAAAACCTTTGCCAGAGAAAACAAAATGTTCATTGCTTGTAATGTTCAACGTTCATTCTTTTCGAATTCAGAAGTTGAACATTACACAATGTGGACTTGCCTTGATGTTTGTAGATCTCTTACCTTTCTTTTAGATAATATATTTGTGCGTTATGGAGATACCATATATCGTCAAGTTGTTGGTATACCCATGGGTACAAATTGTGCCCCTCTTGTTGCAGATTTGTTTTTGTATTGCTACGAGAGGGATTTTATGCTTAGCTTAAAACCTGATACACAGACCGATATTGTTAATGCTTTTAATAAAACTTCAAGGTATTTAGACGATATTTTGAATTTAGATAATCCTTATTTTGATACTATGGTTTCTTCAATCTACCCAAAAGAACTGTCTTTAAACAAAGCTAATCAATCTGACATTAATGCTTCATTTCTAGATTTGAATCTTTCAATTACAAATGATAAAGTTTCGCGACACAACAACATAATTTAACTATTTACTCCATGAGTATGTATGTAAGACAATATTTACTTATATCTATAATGCCTTACAAACAGGACAGGGTTTTGTTTGGTCCTGGTAAAACGATATGAACAGATCAATATAATTTCATAAGCAAACAGAACAGAATCCTATCAGATGGCTCCAACAGGGGCTGTCTGATCTGGGTCTACTTTGTTTGAAAATGTGTTAAAAGGGCGTATCTAAGCAGTAAATTCAAAACATGCAGCTGTATAACTACAACTTTATCGATGCCTCTGTTAAAAAAGGTTATAACACTTTTTGCTTGAATCTGATATCATTCTCAAGCAACTAACTGGCCAGGTTTTGAGCTTGAGCAAAATCAGACCAATCAGATAGTTGAGATTAAACTCAGAGGCGGACTCAAAGGTTTTATAATTTCGAACCATATGCCAGCAACCACGTAATATACACGGCGTGGTGCCAGTCTTTCGGTGTTCGGCAAGTTGAATAGCACAATACCGCAGACTAATACAGTTAAACTTTGATATCTCGAACTTCAAGGGACCATACAAATTGGTTCGAGGTAACAGCGGTAACAGATGTTCGAGTCATCCGATATATAATCTGTCCAATATCTAAGTTCAGAGCTTAATGCAGGTCTAAAGTAATGCTGAAAGCTCATAAAGCTCCTCATTACTTTAGACCTGCATTAAGTTGTCACACGTGTTTCTAGATATGTGTAGTGATACATTTATGAACAATTCAGTATTTTAAATTTTGGAAGGACCGAACATTTAGTTCGAGTTATCCCGAAATTCGAGTTATCCGAGTTCGAGATATCGAAGTTCAACTGTACCGATCATAAATGTTGATCCTGACCACACGTCATGTGTTTGTCGTGGTATTCCCCATGAGTCTAAATTACTGGATATTCCATGAAATAGCATTTCTGAATAAGTGACAAATATGACAACCATTAGCGTTACCCAAAAATGTCAATAAACGACACATATTGTGTACTGCCTTGGAGAAACATCTGATCAATACACTTAATAGTCAATAAACGACACATCCTGTGTACTGCCTTGGAGAAACAACTGATCAATACACTTAATATGGAAAAAAACAGTCAAACAGGGAGAGCCACATACGAAAGGACACTGCACAAAACACCATCAAACAAGAAACGGCACAGCCACAAGACAAAACATCGCGTCAACGTCACGTTAAAGGCTTAACGGGGTAGATGTCACCTACATGTCGCGCTGGATCTCTCTCACGGAAGCGATGAACACCAGTACGCAGCAATCACCTCGGAGAGAGTTTCATAGCATGACGGAAACTGCCGAGTTCCACCACAGCATGCCCATCTCTTACTTGCACCATCTCTTATGACTATTTCTATGTCTAATAAAGCATTCTGCAGCATATTGTATCTTGTTTACTTAACCCTTTCCTCCATAAAAACGTCTTTCAAGGCCTCTCTAATAGCCACTTCTTGAAACCATTGTGATAAATAGAGCATTTGCTCCTATAGGAGCAAATGCTCTATTTACCACAATAGTTTCAAACTACAAAAATTCTAAAGTTTTGCTTTTCTTTAGTTAATGTTCCTTTTCGGTAGATTCATTCAAAGAGATTGGGTCTAAAATTAGCCTATGAGGGAATGGGTTAATTCTATCCAATACTATGGGTATTAACTCTTCATTAGACCAGTTTGTTAACATCTATCCCAGCTGTGAAAACCTAATATCAGCTGAAATTTGGTTTGGGGGCAAGAAGACTACTTCCGATTCAATCAAACTTTTTAAAAATCTATTAAACAAGTGTCAAACAGCTTGAGTCTGATCAAACAAGTGTCAAACAGCTTGGCGTCTGATGAGGCGCGGATTTACTCGGCGTATCAACTGTACTCAGACTGTTGTAAAAAAAAAGATTCAGTTCGCAAATACCGGCCACAAGCATACGGGTCAACAAGCAATGTTGTCCGGGGTCAGAGTTTAATGTTTCTGAGTCTGAGTTCATTATCAAGTATCAAGTGATTGATCAGGGTCCATGCTTATAAAGCTTTTTAGTTGAGTCTAAGTTCGTTCTACAGCTTTTGATTGGTCAGATTTGAGTTATCAAGCTCAACTTAAAGTTTTATAAGCATAGACCCAGGTTCTAAGTATGCTTGAGAGTGATCTCAAACTCAAGCAAAAAGTTGTATAACATCAGACACTGATCAGTTTAACGCAGTTCAACCTGGCGCTTTCTGATGCCACACTGTATGTCGGTGTTTATCAAAATCCAGACATATTTTGTTACCGACAATGTAACATTAGCCATTTACCAGATAAAGCCGTCTTTTGACGCCATTACAAAAGGGGTTAAGATCAGACTGCTCCTGTGGGTAGGAGCCGTGTGATAAGGGTCTGCTCTGCATGATTATGGTACTACATTTGTACATATATATATATGACTGTACAGTTTCTGCCATGGCCTAAGGGGTCTCATGACCACAAGACAATAAAGCAATTAAGCTTATATATTCATGATTTCATTATTTCTTAAGGATTAAAATGTGCTGATGGTTGTACAGGCAGTGCATCTAAACCATTTACACTCTCATACAATAGGTTTCTACTGTAGCGCTGTATGTATTACCTTTAGCACATATTTGCAAATGAAAACATGGGGTTTTTATCCTATGGCAGAAACTGTAGGATTGAATCAGTTGAACTTCGATATCTCGAACTTCAAGCGACTATACAAATTAGTTCGAGATAATAGAAGCTCGAGTTATCCGCTTTCTAATCTGAACAATTTCTCGAGTTCATAGCATAATACAGGTCTAAAGTAATGCTCAAAGCTCCTGTAGGAGCTTTCAGCATTACTTTAGATATGTATTAAGCTGTCATGTTTCTAGATATCTGTAGCGATACATTTTAGGTATATGCTGTATTGTAGTTTTGAAAGGACTGAACATTTTGTTCGAGTTACCCCGAAGTTCGAGTTGTCCTAGTTCAAGTTCAACTGTATATCTGTCCAAACGGTTTACGTATGATACCACAGGCACCACAGATACCACAGGTCTTCATTGCACTAAAATGATAAAAAGCAGACATCGGAGTTTCATGTTGCAAATTTTACTAAAGCGCGAAACTAGTTCATCCCTGTATAGTCAGCAGCGAAACTAGGTCATCCCTGTATAGTCAGCAGCAAGATTCCCGTGATTTTTCCCGATCTTGTATTTATAGCCGATACAAGAAGAAATAATGTATACTTTCTACAAGTAAACATTTAATGATAAACGTTCTAGAGGTAATAATAATGTTTTAGTATGCTTAAGTGTTTCATGAATGTATTTTATTCAGCACCTTTTGCAATATCAAACACCGATATATGTCTTAAATGGTAGTCTTATGTCTTATGGTAGTTTGATCCAGTACAATCGTTGTGCAGAAATCAAACACCGATATATGTCTTTAAAAATGTGTTAGTTTGATCCAGTATAATCGTTTTGCCGAAAGCTCCCATAAGAGCGCTGTGTATTACCATCGTTCTGTATTAAGTAGCCATCCTTTTTAAAGAGTTATATGTATTTAGTGGTCGCTATGCTCAGACTTTACTGTAGATGCATCTCAACAATACAGTAAAACCTCTCTATATATAACGGCCAGGAGTAACAAGGAGCTCAGGCCTTACAGAGATAATCCTACATGGCATAGTTGAAGGTGGGAGGAAAAGATGGAGGCCAAGAAAACAATGGTCCTGTAATATCAAAGAATGGGCAGGGTTGGATTTTGCAGACTACCAGAGGGCTTCACACGACAGACAAGCATGGCGAAGAATGGTTGCGAATTCATCTGCGGTGCCCCAACGACCATGTGTTATGGGATAGGTACAGGTACAGATAGAGAGATTTTACTGTATTTCGTACAACTGGGCATCTGAATGGATTAGAGTAAATCCTTTCTAATGCGACCACCGAAATGCGTCTTATACTTGATCATAGAGGAATGTTGTGTCTTCGTGCAGGACAACGGTTATGCAGAAAGCATATATCGGAGCTTAGAACTGCATTACTTTCGTCCTACGTTAAACCATTCCCCCATGGGCTATTTTAGATGATACCTCTTTGAATAAATCTACTGAAAAGGAACATTAACTAGAGAAAAGGAAAATTACAGAATTGAGTGATTTTGAAACCATTCAAAGCAAAAAATGCTCTATTTATCACAATGGATCATAAAATGACTTTTACAGAGGCGTAGAAAGGCGTGCTCATGGAGGAAAGGGTTTTAAGCAAACACTTTCTCTAAAATATGTCAATATCTGTTCACGAAATGGTCGCTTTAAATGTGGTTCTGCTGTACAGTACAACCGACTGAGTATGACCACATGAAAAACGGTTTAATCCTGGGTCTTAAATGCAGGTGGTATCATTCAGCAATCAACTTGTTTTAAAGGCATCTATGTAAATTCATGAAATGGTGGTACAGTAGAACCCATCTAATGCGACCATTTAATGAATAAATATGGATGGTTTTATTAGCAGGTGGTTGCTTAATGCAGGACAAAAGTAATGCAGAAAACTCTTGTAGGAGCTTTCTGCATTACTTTTTCTCTGCATTAAGCTACCACCTACATCTAGCACCCAGACCTCTTTTTTAGTGGTCGCATTAGCGGGGTTTTACTGTATCAGATAGGACTTAATAAATACGTGGTTGTTCTGACTCTTTAAACAATTATTTAGTTCTGCTAAATCTTTCCCTGGTCTATTGTTATTCCAAATTTCAATAGCTATTGAATATTCATGGACAAAATAGTTATAATGAAATATGAAAAATGGAACATTGTAGCCATTTTAGAAACTAAAGAAACAGATATTTCAAAATCCATTAGCAAACAAAACAGACCCTGATCAGAAGGCTCCTATCGGAGGTCTGCTCTGTTTGCAGTTGTGTGAAAATACGTTTATATGAGTGCAAGGGTTAAGATAAATAATCACCTTTTACTCCATAGAGACAACATTTTATACCTTTACAAAGAGTGTAGATCCAAAATCATACGGATCCTATATAGGGTCTGCTCTGTTTGCTCATGAAATGATACAGACATGATGGTACAGGTTCTACCATGACCACACCATACCTGTTTTCATGTATGTTTCATGGACTAATTGGCTGCATATATATTACCTAACCACCTGACCAGATGCAGAATGACGAAGCTCTAATTCATAGTCAATGGCACACAAACCTCTACATTATTTTGTAGCAAAGAAACACACTCTTTGGTCCCACGAAGTATTTCCAAAGTAAACACACGAGACGTTATTAGTTAACCCTTTCACCGCCAATGTCGCAAAATGCACCACGACAAATAGTGCAGTCCCAGATCAGACGCCGCCTTTTCAAGGCGGCGTCTGATCAGGGACTTCACTTTTTGTTTCAAACTCTATTTATATATACATTTGTATGTGCTTTATTCCTTTGAAATCTGCATTTATATATCTCATTTCCTTATTTTACCTAATGATTTAACAAAAGTGGTTTGCAGACGACAATTAGAAATGTGACACCGAAAGGGTTAAAAAGACAAAGTGGCAGTTTCAAACACGCATTATAATTCCAGATCAGCTGCCGAGCTCTATCACGATGTCAGATGTTCTACACTGTTAAAATAACAGTACAGCATAAGGTATCTTAGTAGAGCTGGGCCCTTAACCCTTTCAGTGTAGGACACGGGTCACTAATGTCCGCTGCAAACAATGTAGACCCATGTGAGATGGCTCCAAGATGAGTTCTCTAATCAGGATCTGTATTGTGTTTTTAAACATCCTTTGATATTAAATTCATAGTAAGCTTGACTTGTTTGAATTATTTTTGAATAGCCCATTTTGAATATTCAGGGAAGGGGTTCAATGCTCCTGTTTGTCATGTCTACACAGTGTACGGATGAGCGTATTGCATATACAGGGCTCGTAGTGGAAATCGGGGTCTGCATCGTTTCTTTTTCAAACTCGTCTAGCATATTAAAGCTTTTCATACCGAGATAGATAGATAGATAGGAATGATTTATACAAATTTGATAGAGGTTCACCTACAAATCATTCATCTGACATTTAGTGAAACTCCGGTCTGTGGTTTTGGAAGACTTTAAGAGCCGTCTAATCTGGATCTACTCTGTTTGCAAATGTGCGAACAGGCGTTCATATGAAAAAGGGGTAAACCTTGACCCGATATCTCATCGACACTATTTGCAATGGACTAAATCCTCTTTCTCAGACGAGTGTCTCATACTTTGAACGCAGAAATGCACATAGATAGATAGATTTATTTCAATATCGAGCAACAAGACAATAGTTAACAACACATACATATTTTAAAATTATAACAATATTAAAACAAGAGCTCCATGTGTCGGAGCATTATATGCAGAAAGTATGTGCTGTCAAAACATGCACAATGTTAATAAATATCGGGGGCAGCTCATGTTATCAAGTTATTAAGCGAACACTGTTTTTTGAGTTGATGACCACTGTGACCTTGACCATTTACCGACTGACCCCTAAATCAATAGGGGTCATCTACTTGCCATGAACAAGCATTCTACTAAGTACGAAGACAGCACACACAATAGTCATCAAGTTATTGAGCGGACAAGATTTTGAGAAATAGCCAATGGGGTAATGGGTTAATTTATATGTATTTAACAAGTTACATACAGTCCAAATTAGATCTTATGGCACTGCAACATAACCTACTTAAAATGTAAATAAGACATACCTGTAAAGGTGGTCTCGAGAAAAATAAAAATAAAAACCAAAGACAAATGTATACGCTCTCATCAAAACATATGAAAAAACAAAACTATCCATTCCAAATATAAAACAATAAAAACAAAACAGATTCGAAACAAACTATTATAGCGGCCACCTGGGCATTATACAGTGTTTATACCTGTAGTGTTTGTAAACATTGATAACAAAAGGTGTGCCATAAGATCTAATTTTACCTGTACACAGACGTTTGTTTCTCTTAAATATGTTTCCGTTGCATATGCAATTTACCACTGTATTTGCCATCGCGGTTGTTGTACATGTAGATTAGTCGGAGAGGGGATACGTTTACTTACACTGTATTTTAGGACGGGGTGGATTAAGTGTGACGTTGGTACCCCTTGACCGGTTTAAACAACCCCCCCCAGTGACTATTGTCACTGACCGTTCCAAAGCGGTACTTCCAACCCTATTGTTTGTTTGTTTTTGTCTTTGTGCGTCTCTTTGAATTCGCTGTGCTTTCTTATGGGGCTGTTCGGGTACACCCTACTTGACTCATATTTGTACATACATTATAATATACCAATTTAACTGCATGCATATACACACAAAACCAAGACAAGCAAACATTCTTATTTTTTCCTTACTAACAGTTTGGGTTTGGCAAGGTGTTGCCTCGTCTCAAATGCAACACTCATAACTGAAAGGTTAGAGGCAACTAAGTTCAATAGAGCCCTTCTAAATAGACGTGCGTACACGTGGTTGGAAAAATCCAAGAATTCAAGGTGCCCAAAATACATTAAAACTTGATACCCAACTAAGGTAAAGCCCTAGATCTATACATTCTTAGACTTTCAAATCAAGTTTCCTACATGGATCCGTTCCATTCGCGCTCTGTATCTATATACATGTACTTTTTTCAACGATTGTTTTTGATGATGTAATTATTGTTCAAATATCAGGGATTTTTTTATAGTCAGTTTGAACTCTGAAGTATTTCCTTTTGAAACAAACTAAGTTTTCAACCGTTATGCAGATTATCGTGACCTAATTGCCAGTTGTACATATTGTGTGTGTCTGTCTGTGATCAGGATCTTAGATGTTTGACAATTTTAAAATAAAACTATGCAAAGCATAGACTAATTGACTATGTATTGTATACGCAATACACAAAAGATTGAGCAGGTGACAATTTTAAATTGAACATGGTACATGTACTTTCGAATTCATAGTTGTCCTAGCACAAATATGCTGGATCCTACCTCTAAGTTTCATCGAAATGTATACTATTGACACCAGGACTGTATGTTAATATAGCATAATGCTTTAAAAAGTCCATAGCAAGTTTCAAGAGGCAGGCTTATGTTTTCCAGTTTGTTTGCTTTAAAATGTTTTTAGAGAAAATAATATGAAAAAGTATAAAGAATATGAATAAAAAAAATATACTAGAATCTTTTTTCTATTTAAGTTTGGTTTTGACGGGTTTCGAACCAAGGAAGTCGCGCTTCACAGTCGCAGGTCTTTCCCCTCGGCCACTGATTGGGTCCCAATAGATAAGGGTTACATGGTTCTATTTATACGCTACAAAGGTGTGAAAAGCAACAACGACTTGTGAACGTACATACTTAATGTGTAAATTATACAGACCCATTTTTCATGAAATCTCCAAGCATAAAATGAATAGATTTTACCAATGACATACTGTCAATCCAGACGCCTTTGTTCAAACTGCATGGTGTCTTTTTACAACAGAAGTCCGACATAAGGTCGTCGGATTCTGAAAATCAAATACCCTTCCTGTGGTATTTTCAGAAGTCCGATACATGGTCGGCAGATTCTGAGTTAAATGACCCTTTTTCTAGTCACTAATATCCTTTGCAAACAGAGAAGACCCAGGTAAGAAGGCTCATAGAGAAGCCCTCTCATCAGGATCTGCACTGTTTGTCATGTTACACTTTTGTTTGGAAAAGTACCTAAATATTCACCATAAGCTCATTTTAGCTTGACTTGTTTGAATTTTGAACAGCCCTTTTGCAAATTCAGCGTTGTAATGGTTAGGTAGACCAAAGTAACATATGTTAGATTTGTTTCATGTGTACTATTGCAGAACATGATAGAATTGTTTGAGGTACATGAAATAGACACATAACCGAAAAGAATTATTTGATTATAACAGCCACTGTTGATATTTCGATACACTTTCAACATTTTGTGAACTACTATGACATATCGAACATCAATGGCCGGTACTATTTCTGGGGTAGAACGAAATTTCAAATGCAGAAATTCCATTCCATTGCGACATTACAATGTTTCCTGATGTATTTTATCAATTGTCGTGCGACGTTGTTGCTAAGATCTGGTTTGAAAGAAATAGAATTTCAAAATTACATGTGCGGTAAAACCCCTCTAAACCAGACGTTAAATTCAGTATAAATATCAGTCTTGGAGACAGGTGGCAGCTTAATGCAGGGTGAAAATCATGCAGAAATCTCCTATCGCAGCTTTCTGCATGACTTTCACTCTGCATTAAGCAGCCACCTGCCTAAAAAGTATCTAAATTCTTATCTACTAGAATTCGGGTTAAGAGGGTTTTTACTGTATTGTAAAAGGGGACAAATCTATACTTTTGAATGTATTTCAGAGATTTACCAGTGATACCCTAACTACCCTAGATATTTTGACAAACACACTTATGCAAATAGTGCAGACCCAGATCAAACACCTCCTTGATAGGCCCATTTGAAGGGTATTCACTAGTTGCTACTATGACTGTTTTAATCTAAAGTTGCAAAAATGGGGGGGGGGGGCATTGGCACCGGATTGGGGACTTGCGGTCTAAGTGGGGGACCCAAGTTGACAGGTCTAATAAGGGGGCCGGACTTTAAGGGTCCCCCACTTGATATTCTGGGAAACTGCAGTTAAAACTAGATTCATGGGGTATCCTCTGGATATGCGGGGACCCTTCAAGGGGAGATAATAGGATAAGTTTTAGTTTGAAAGGGGCAGCTATGTAAAATGGGGTTAAGTAACTACATGTATTTCTTTTTAGAGTATTTGAGAGCCTAAATGCTTCATGTTTCATTTTATTCACCTAACCCGTACGTGCGTGTGTGGGGGGGGATATTAACCTTTTTAATGTTGAATTTTAAAGTTGAATGATCCATCAGTGTTTAATTATAGAGTCCATTTAGTAACAAGAAGGCTATGATGACCATGCATCGCTCACCTGATTAATATATCTCATTTGACCTATTCATGAAACGGACAGGAATGATTTATACAAATTTGATAGAGGTTCACCTACAAATCATTCCTCTGACATTTAGTGAAACTCCGGTCAGTGGTTTTGGAAGACTTTAAGAGCCGTCTAATCTGGGTCTACACTGTTTGCAAATGTGCGAACAAGCGTTCATATGAAAAAGGGGTAAACCTTGACCCGATATCTCATCGACACTATTTGCAATGGACTAAATCCTCTTTCTCAGACGAGTGTCTCATACTTTGAACGCAGAAATGCACATAGATAGATAGATTTATTTCAATATCGAGCAACAAGACAATAGTTAACAACACATACATATTTTAAAATTATAACAATATTAAAACAAGAGCTCCATGTGTCGGAGCATTATATGCAGAAAGTATGTGCTGTCAAAACATGCACAATGTTAATAAATATCGGGGCGGCTCATGTTATCAAGTTATTAAGCGAACACTGTTTTTTGAGTTGATGACCACTGTGACCTTGACCATTTACCGACTGACCCCTAAATCAATAGGGGTCATCTACTTGCCATGAACAACCATTCTACTAAGTATGAAGACAGCACACACAATAGTCATCAAGTTATTGAGCGGACAAGATTTTGAGAAATAGCCAATGGGATAATGGGTTAATTTATATGTATTTAACAAGTTACATACAGTCCAAATTAGATCTTATGGCACTGCAACATAACCTACTTCAAATGTAAATAAGACATACCTGTAAAGGTGGTCTCGAGAAAAATAAAAATAAAAACCAAAAACAAATGTATACGCTCTCATCAAAACATATGAAAAAACAAAACTATCCATTCCAAATATAAAACAATAAAAACAAAACAGATTCGAAACAAACTATTATAGCGGCCACCTGGGCATTATACAGTGTTTATACCTGTAGTGTTTGTAAACATTGATAACAAAAGGTGTGCCATAAGATCTAATTTTACCTGTACACAGACGTTTGTTTCTCTTAAATATGTTTCCGTTGCATATGCAATTTACCACAGTATTTGCCATCGCGGTTGTTGTACATGTAGATTAGTCGGAGAGGGGATACGTTTACTTACACTGTATTTTAGGACGGGGTGGATTAAGTGTGACGTTGGTACCCCTTGACCGGTTTAAACCCCCCAGTGACTACTGTCACTGACCGTTCCAAAGCGGTACTTCCAACCCTATTGTTTGTTTGTTTTTGTCTTTGTGCGTCTCTTTGAATTTGCTGTGCTTTCTTATGGGGCTGTTCGGGTACACCCTGCTTGACTCATATTTGTACATACATTATAATATACCAATTTAACTGCATGCATATACACACAAAACCAAGACAAGCAAACATTCTTATTTTTTCCTTACTAACAGTTTGGGTTTGGCAAGGTGTTGCCTCGTCTCAAATGCAACACTCATAACTGAAATGTTAGAGGCAACTAAGTTCAATAGAGCCCTTCTAAATAGACGTGCGTACACGTGGTTGGAAAAATCCAAGAATTCAAGGTGCCCAAAATACATTAAAACTTGATACCCAACTAAGGTAAAGCCCTAGATCTATACATTCTTAAACTTTTCAAATCAAGTTTCCTACATGGATCCGTTCTATTCGCGCTCTGTATCTATATACATGTACTTTTTTCAACGATTGTTTTTGATGATGTAATTATTGTTCAAATATCAGGGATTTTTTTATAGTCAGTTTGAACTCTGAAGTATTTCCTTTTGAAACAAACTAAGTTTTCAACCGTTATGCAGATTATCGTGACCTAATTGCCAGTTGTACATATTGTGTGTGTCTGTCTGTGATCAGGATCTTAGATGTTTGACAATTTTAAAATAAAACTATGCAAAGCATAGACTAATTGACTATGCATAATTGTATACGCAATACACAAAAGATTGAGCAGGTGACAATTTTAAATTGAACATGGTACATGTACTTTCGAATTCATAGTTGTCCTAGCACAAATATGCTGGATCCTACCTCTAAGTTTCATCGAAATGTATACTATTGACACCAGGACTGTATGTTAATACATGTATAGCATAATGCTTTAAAAAGTCCATAGCAAGTTTCAAGAGGCAGGCTTATGTTTTCCAATTTGTTTGCTTTAAAATGTTTTTAGAGAAAATAATACCAAAAAGTATAAAGAATATGAATAAAAAAAATATACTAGAATCTTTTTTCTATTTACGTTTGGTTTTGACGGGTATCGAACCAAGGAAGTCACGCTTCACAGTCGCAGGTCTTTCCCCTCGGCCACTGATTGGGTCCCAATAGATAAGGGTTACATGGTTCTATTTATACGCTACAAAGGTGTGAAAAGCAACAACGACTTGTGAACGTACATACTTAATGTGTAAATTATACAGACCCATTTTTCATGAAATCTCCAAGCATGAAATGAATAGATTTTACCAATGACATACTGTCAATCCAGACGCCTTTGTTCAAACTGCATGGTGTCTTTTTTACAACAGAAGTCCGACATAAGGTCGTCGGATTCTGAAACTCCCATACCCTTCCTGCGGTATTTACAGAAGTCCGATACATGGTCGTCGGATTCTGAGTTAAATGACCCTTTTCCTAGTCACTAATATCCTTTGCAAACAGAGAAGACCCAGGTAAGAAGGCTCATAGAGGAGCCCTCTCATCAGGATCTCACTGTTTGTCATGTTACACTTTTGTTTGGAAAAGTACCTAAATATTCACCATAAGCTCATTTTAGCTTGACTTGTTTGAATTTTGGAACAGCCCTTTTGCAAATTCAGCGTTGTAATGGTTAGGAAGACCAAAGTAACATATGTTAGATTTGTTTCATGTGTACTATTGCAGAACATGATAGAATTGTTTGAGGTACATGAAATAGACACATAACCGCAAATTTGATTATATTTGATTATAACAGCCACTGTTGATATTTCGATACAGTTTCAACATTTTGTGAACTACTATGAAATATCGAACATCAATGGCCGGTACTATTTCTGGGATAGAACGAAATTTCAAATGCAGAAATTCCATTCCATTGCGACATTACAATGTTTCCTGATGTATTTTATCAATGGTCGTGCGACGTTGTTGCTAAGATCTGGTTTGAAAGAAATAGAATTTCAAAAATACATGTACGGTAAACCCCCTCTAAACCAGACGTTAAATTTATTATAAATATCAGTCTTGGAGACAGGTGGCAGCTTAATGCAGGGTGAAAATCAGAAATCTCCTCTCGGAGCTTTCTGCATGACTTTCACTCTGCATTAAGCAGCCACCTGCCTAAATAGTATCTAAATTCTTATCTACTAGAATTCGGGTTAAGAGGGGTTTTACTGTATTGTAAAAGGGGACAAATCTATACTTTTGAATGTAATTCAGATATCTACCAGTGATACCTTAACTACCCTAGATATTTTGACAAACACACTTATGCAAATAGTGCAGACCCAGATCAAACACCTCCTTGATGGGCCCGTTTGAAGGGTTTTCACTATTTGCTACTATGACTGTTTAATCTAAAGTTGCAAAACTGTTTCCAAACTGACTTATTCAGCTGTACAAACTGGTAGAGAGGAGAGACTGGGTGCTAGTATACTTAACCCTTTCCTTCATACAAATGTTTTTCACGCGTTTGTAAACAGGGTAGACCCATATCAGATGGCTCCTATAGGAGTCGTCTGATCAGGGTCTGCTCTGTTTGCTAATGGAATTTGAAAGATCTTTTTCTTTACTTTCTTAAATGGCTACTAATTTCCACTTTTAATATTTCATTATAACTATTTTGTCCATAAATATTCAGTAGGTATTGAAATTTGGAATAAACATAGAACAGGGAAATGGTTATGGAAATTAGGGTTTTCATGAATCAGAAATTTCTGGCATATATTTTGTACTGACCAAGTAATGGTCAGAATCATCCGGGTCCAATCTAGACCTAGTGTTCTCATTCAACGATAACGGTGAAATCGTTAATCCTATTATGCTAAGCACGACTTGGCTCGCATCTGGCCGAGTGTCAAACAGCTTGGATCCAGATGATCTGCTGAGTAACTCGGCGTCTCATTTGGATCCAAACTGTTTGACAATCAGTCACTAGTTTCTATCACGCTGGAACGAATCGGAAGTTGGTACAAATACAATAAATCAGACTTATTTTGACAGAATGGTAATGCTTAACCCCTTCCCTCATTTTCTGGGGAATCCCCTTGCTGTTGTACGTGCGGGTGTTGTGTCAGCCGGATTCCGCTGTCCAGGAGTTGGATTCCGAGGGAGTGCTGTTGTCAAACGGGGCATCCCTATATACTTGGTACCTCTGGTAACTCCAGTTCCAATGCCGTAGGGAGCGCCGTAGTGGAACAGGGCATCCCTATACCCCACTGGTACATTGGGAGTCTTGCTGGCATGACTTGCTACCTTGCCCTCAACGAGTCCCAGGGATTCCTGTTAAGCTAACCCAGTTTCCTTATGTTTGCTTACCAGTGAACTGGGTCGTGTAATATATGGGCAGTGGGTAGGTTAAGCTTTCAAGCCATATTAAAATGGTCTTAACAACACTCTCAGCATTCATAATAGAATAATTGCTTTTTCTATGCCCAGCAGTATGCTACTAGGATCCAAACTAACCATTTTCTCAACATATATGCATTTTAACATTCATGCAAACAGAAAAGACTCAGATCAGATGGTTCCTGTAGGAACTTTTGATTAGGACCTGTTCTGGTTTCTTATAGAATAATACAGACCTGATTCCATGGTTAATGCCATGGCTAAAAATTCTTGTACTTACATACCGTTACAAATATTTATATGCAGTAAAAAACCCTCTAATGCGATCACCAAAAATGGGCATAATTCACGGTCGTAAAGGCAGGTGGTAGCTTAATGCAGGACGAAAGTTATAACTTTCTTCCTGCATTAAGTAACCACCTACTGATGGAGACAGCCATGTTTTTGTTCATTAAGCGGTCGCATTAGAGGGGTTTTACTGTAATTAGCAGTCATGGTGTAATTACTTCTTACAAGAATATCCATGGTGTAAAGAGTCAACTCAAATATATAGTACAACTGGTGTGTGGTGTATTCCCCGGAACACCAAAATAAGATTACGAAATGTAATAAGCTGTTTGCAGATGTGTTTCGTCAAGTAGGCAAGACATCGAACTTTTATATTCTTGTATACACGGATAATGTCAATAGGAAGAATTTCCAAATTTTGTTACAATCGGAGAGTCATGCTCGGCGTTATGGACGTTTAGTACTCAATTAATTTTTATTGCTAACCAAATTTATAGTGATTACTACAATTTGCAAATGTACTACAAAACGGGTTGGAGGGTTAAATGCAAAGTTGAGCAACCCATTTTGTAGTAATTACTACAAGTTGCAACGTTATTACAAAACGGATTGTAACAATGCATGGGTATATACATAGAAGCGGATCGTAACAATGCATAGGTGTATAGATAGAAAAAGATCGTAACAATACATGGGTGTATACATAGAAGCGGATCGTAACAATGCATATGTGTATAGATAGAAACGGATCGTAACAATGCATGGGTGTATACATAAGAAACGGATCGTAACAATGCATGGGTGTATACATAAGAAACGGATCGTAACAATGCATGGGTGTATACACAGAAACGGATCGTATGGGTGTATACACAGAAATGGATCGTAACAATGCATGGTTGTATACATAAGAAACGGATCGTAACAATGCATGGGTGTATAGATAAGAAACGGATCGTAACAATGCATGGGTGTATACACAGAAATGGATCGTAACAATGCATGGGTGTATACATAAGAAACGGATCGTAACAATGCATGGGTGTATACATAAGAAACGGATCGTAACAATGCATAGGTGTATATATAGAAACGGATCGTAACAATGCATGGATGTATACATAGAAGCGGATCGTAACAATACATAGGTGTATAGATAGAAACGGATCGTAACAATGCATGGGTGTATACACAGAAACGGATCGTAACGATGCATGGGTGTATACACAGAAATGGATCATAACAATGCATTGGTGTAACAATGCATGGGTGTATACACAGACACGGATCATAACAATGCATGGGTGTATACACAGAAACGGATCGTAACACGGCATGGGTGTATACACAGAATCGGATCGTAACACGGCATGGGTGTATACATATCAATGGGTGTATACCGTTTTGGATGTTAATTCATACCATGTGGTTTCTTCATAATTACTGTTGTTACAAACAATGTGTTCCATCATGGAGACAAAATCACGAGTAACCGTGTATGGCAGTGAGTACGAGGCGGCAAGGAACGAGTACGACGCATAGCGGTGGGCCAGCGGAAGTGATTGTCGGCGACCGGCGAAACTCGGGCATGAATACCTCGCAGACAGGGGGAAAAAATGTCCACTTGTATTTTGACGGAATGATTCCACTCCGTACATAATCATATAGGTGATGTAGCAGTTGGTACTTTTTTTAAGATTAGAACAATATCATTAAACTATCTAACAGTTAGACGGTTTGATGAACAACTTTCAGAAATACGCAATGAAAGTATATCCTTTGTACGAGAATGTATTCTATGGTATTGTATTGTAAGTCTGCAAAAGTGTCCGAAAATAATTATTTTCTTTTAATCAATTTCAGAAATTAGAGAACAAAAGTTCAAGAGGTTTGTGCTACTACAGTTCGCGTCCTCTTTCCTCATCCTTGCATAAATCTAATACAAAATCTGTGGCTCCTTTTTAGAAGTAACATACATGTATCTGAATATGTTAAGTTATACCATAATTCGCACACGTATATTCTGGTAAAACTATGGATATATAAATGTCCCTACGTGTGAATGTATGCATTCTCTCATCGTTACCAACCCTTGACTACTTAATTTCTGAAGTAAACAACATATATCCTAATCAGATGTCTTCTTCAGAAATCGTTTTTTCTACACAGTTTTCCCACGTTCCAATTAATTCTTTCGCTGCGAATGTCGCATCTTTGATATTACATGTATATGCAAACAGTTTGGATCCAAATGAGACCCCGTCTAATCAGGAAACTGTTTGTTAATTTGACGGGTTTTTCAATTTTCATTTAAAAATGAAGAAAAATAAAAATGAAAATTGTAGCAGACGACAAAGCTTGCAGACGACAAAATTTGGCATGTACAATGTATTTCAATGCATATTAACCCTTATCCTGCTCTTCGCTACCGGACTGGCATTGGTTTTACTACACATGATTCATCGTTATATTTTCATTAATCAAAGGTACGTTTGACTTTTCAATTGTGATTCAGGCATGGTAATTTACAGTAAACCCCCTCTTAACCCTTTCCCTCATAGGCTATTTTTAGATCAAACCTCTTTGAATAAATCTACCGAAAAGGAGCATTAACTAGAGAAAAGGAAAATTCTAGAATTTTGTAGTTTGAAACCATTGTGATAAATAGAGCATTTGCTCCTATAGGAGCAAATGCTCTATTTATCACAATGGTTTCACAAAGTGACTTTTACAGAGTCGTCAATATCAGGGAATCGGTTAACCGGGCGTTAAAACTAGTATCAGTGACAGTCTTTCAGACAGGTGGCAGCTGAATGTAGATTTAACTTTATACAGAAAATTCCCAAAAAAGCATTTTGACGCCTTAACAAAAAGAATAGGCCCAGATCAGACGGCTCCTTTAGGATCCGACTGATCGGAATCTGCTGTTTACTAATGGGATGATATCGACCCGATTCTGCAAATCACAGCGTTGTAAGCACTTGTCTGATCAGGATCTATACTGTTTGTCACTCGCATGTTACTGCAGTTTATTATCCATTCTGATAGTGTACGTCTTCGTCTCGGGGTCTACTATCTCATTATATTACTGTTAAACAGTGGTGAGTCTGATCAGAATCCAATTTGATAATATTTGCTGATTTGTTTTGACGCTGTTTTCAATTTGTACCCCCGGCCGCGACAGACCAAAAGTCGTTAAAAGTTGGTACTAGTAGCTCCCTTGTCTACGCTCGACAATAAAGGTGTAGTTCTAGGACTGGTCGGCCCGGTGTCAGGATAATGTGACTGGGTGGGGTGCCCTTGCCATGTACCTGCGGCAGGAGTATTCCAGCGAGGCAGCACTATAACTTGTCTCATGCGGGTGCCGTCTGCAAATAACTGAAATACTGTTGGTCGGACGTAAAACCCAACTCACTCACTCACTCAATTTGTACAGTCTCAAATACTACGGTCTGATTGATTTAGCGTTGCTTTTCGTATTAATTCTTAATTAACGTCGTCGAAATGTTACGATTAAGCTTTGAAGATGACGCGGGTAACGTCATGATTAAAAGCTTATTTGATGACGTCATTTCCGGAAACATCATGTCGGAATGAATTAAATCTTCAATAATGAAGCTTAAAGCCGTACTTTTTTGTGTAATATCCATACAGTGCACACTGGCACGACACATTGACAGGAATTAGTAAGTAATTTATACATTGTTCATTTGCTAGCTTAACCAAGAATTTCTGCAAGCTGGCGTAAAACTTTGCTAATATATATAGCTATTTATTGAACGAAAATCTCTTTTGGAACTTACGTCTATCTATCTTTAAGGATACGCTGTTTGCACGGAATCTCGAAACCACCCTCTCCATTCTTCTCTGTTGCTCATCAGTGTAGGCGAATGTTCCGCTGGCCGGCCTGCGTCCGAATTTACTTAACAGTTTATTAATTTAGCAATTATAGACAATTTGCATTGCTAAATTATAAGCATTTGAATTATCAAATGTTTGAGCTTCAAACAATTTGCCCAAATTTGAGGTAAATTTACTCGGGATCTCAAAAACTTTCATAAAAATATGCCGATGCTGCAGCAGAACAATAGATAAGCCATTGTTCTCGATCAAATAGGAGACTTTCTTTAATGTACAGTAAAACCCCGCTAATGCGACCACCTAAAAGAGGAATAATTATGGGTGCTAGATGCAGGTGGTAGCTTAATGCAGGACAAAAGTAATGCAGAAAGATCCTAGAGGAGCTTTCTGCATTACCTTTGTCCTGCATCAAGCAACCACCTGCTTATAAAGACACATATGTTTATTCATTAAGTGGTCGCATTAATTTCATGTGTTATTGGGGCTATTCTTTAGCTACATGTATGTAGCTGTCTACATGTGCAATTTGTGTTTCCTAAGTGTTGCCTTCGATGTCAAATGCAATAAAATAACTTGTTTATTCAACTCTATAGACCCACGCCATTCAACAATGGTTATGTCACAGTGTGTAGGTTTATCATCACTTGTACGGCCTTGCTGTACAAGCGCGCTTTTATGGCGACGTGGTAGAGTGCTTGACTGCGAACCTGGCGACCCGGGTTCGATCCCAGGTCTGAGCGGGTATGTTTCTTTATAAGAACACCCGGTTACATTTGGCGCCCAACGTGGGACTGTGACTGTATGAGCTCCGAGTTCGATTCCCAGTCGTTCTCATACCCATAGAAATTCGGGACGAATTTCAACTTGCTGGGGGAGTGTGTCACAGTGTGTAGGTTTATCATCACTTGTACGGCCTTGCTGTACAAGAGCGCTTTTATGGCGACGTGGTAGAGTGCTTGACTGCGAACCTGGCGACCCGGGTTCGATCCCAGGTCTGAGCGGGTATGTTTCTTTATAAGAACACCCGGTTACAGTTAGAAAAAAGGAAACCGTACCCACCTATCCGTCAGCTCGTTAGTCCGTTAAATAGTTTTGTCGTGCATAACTAAAATGTGTAAAAATTGTTGCTCTTTACGTGGACTGTTTAATGTAGATATATTTCTGAACTGAACTCGTTTATACTTGAGTTACTGCCCTTGCCTTAGGTCATACGGCAGCTGTAACATGATTTATTGGGACTCCGTGTTGGTACTGCTCTTACCGGTAAGGGTACGAGCACATCGACAACTTTTGTCGGTAAATGCAGAGAACACGGATCTGAATACAAAGCAGAATAAGAGCCTTGATTTATTTGATCATATGGATTTTCATGTCGTGTGTTTATCTTCTTCATATCGGGGACTTGAAAAATAAAATATTCATTAATTGATGAATATTCATTAAAACAAAATGACACCATGAATATTTATCAGCTGTACTTTTATATAATTTCATATGAATACAATTTTGTTGACCATGGAAGAATCTGATTTGTGTTATTCAATAAGCGAACAGAGCAGACACTGACCAGACCGTTCCTACAGGAACCATCTGAGCTGGGTCTACTCTGCTTGCAAATATGTGAAAAGACGCCTCTATAAGGGAAATATTAACCCTTTCGATGCCAGCATTGTCGTCTGCTGGGCATAGTTTCGTTTATTTTTAGTGTAAGTATGTGCACTTCTTCCATTTTCTTTATAAAACAGTAACCAGCGTGTCAAACAGTTTGGATCCTGATGAGACGCCGAGTTACTCGGCGTCTAATCTGGATCCAAACTGTTTGCATGTGATATCATAGACCCGTCAACGTGGCACGGAAGGGGTTACTGTAATTGTCTAACATTTATTTCGTTCAGTTATGATGATTTGGATGATGGGATTGGACCTAACTTCAACAACATAGACCTGGAGAAAAGAGAAGTAGTATATACCCCTCCCGACTACGACTCGTACGACTATAGCAAGTACTATGACGAGTATGGCCAGAGTAAGGACAGTCAGGTAACCACCATTATTGTAGAGATAGTGTATATAGCATGCGTGGTATTCACAGGGGATAGAGTAGAAAGACTTTAACAATATACTCCAAAATTATTCATGTAAGACGCAATAACATTGTAAAATTTAACACGGATTAGACGCGTTTGAGTCCTTTCCTCCATGCATATCCATGTAAGAAATAATGACGTCATGACTTTTAGTCCTGGCAAAAACTGTAAAATCATATTATATTATATCATATGCAAACAGAACAGACCCTGATCAAACTGTGTCTACTCTGTTTGCAAAGGCATAGAAAGGCGTTTTGTAGAGTAAGAGGTTAATAATTGGCCATGGCAGAAAGTGAAGAATCAGATCTTTGTTATTTTATGAGCAAACAGAGCAGACCCTGATGAGACGTCTAATTTGAATGTATTAAGTTTGCACAGGCGTATAAAGGAGTACATATGAAGTAGAAAGTTAAAAATACTACTTAAGTCAGAGTAATCAACACAAACCCCCCAAAAAACACCTTTTAGCGATATCTACCCTGATTTTGTTTACAATCAGCTGAAAGTTGACAAAGAACAAACACCAAAACTTGAGTTTTGGACTTTCCCGACAATCGATAGGGGCCATGTCGCTTTCTTTATTGGTCGTTTGTAAAGGGAAACAATCTTATTACCTTCTCAGGGTTTGTATGTCTAAGCTCCAGTCACATTTGCTCTACAGCTGCCGTACAGGGGCCGTAGATCCCTAAAATTGAGAGATTTCTGAGGCAGCCGTAGAAATCTGCGGCGCCCGCATGGCCGCCAGATGGTGTGTCCCTATTTTTTTACAGGCCTTAGTGGTGGCCGTAGAATTTTAGTGTGGAGTTATAATGTCTACGACCTCCGTAGATTTTTACAAAAGGAGTGAGTAGCGGCAGTGAGTGGCTGCCATGGATTTTCACGCCTAGATCACACATTCACGGATCACCTCGCCGGTTCCACTACGGATTAAATCTCGCGGATGATCCCGGAAATGCCAATTTCCGTAGTGCGATACGGTCACACATTCACGGATTTGACGCCGAATTAACGATCCGGAATCATTCGTGGCAATCTGTACTGGTCTGTAGCTTTCCGCATTTTAACCGTAGTCATGCGTAGAATTAAGTACTTGTATATCCGTGATATAACATGTTCAAAATTTGACCACGGATCAAACAACCGTAGTACATTCTTACTAAACCGTATTAGAACGTACGGATCCGTTTTAGTCCGTACTAAAACCGTACAAATCCGTACTTATTACAGTGCACAGGCCCTGACAGGTGTCGTTCCGTATTAAACCGTGTCATTACCGTATTAAAGCGTGTCGTACCGTGACAATCCGTATCCCTCGTGGCCCATTCCTACATCATCTTACCAGAGGTACGTCAAAACCCGTAGTCACGCCGTCGTGTGCATCAATATTGGACTGCAGAAATTTGCATTTCCGGGGTCATCCGTGAGATTTAATCCGTAGTGGAACCGGCGAGGTGATGTGAAGTTGTGACCTAGGCATTGATACGGAAATGACACGGTTTGATACGAAAATAACACGGTTTAATACGAAACGACACGTGTCAGGGCGTGTGCGCTGCGGATGAACAACGGTTTGCTACGGTATAAAAAGAGTTAGTACGAATAAGAACGGTCTAATACGGAATAGTACGGATGTACTACGGGTGTTTGATCCGTGGTCAAATTTTGAACAGGTTCAAAATTGTCACGGATATACAAGTACTACTACGTATGACTACGGCTAAAATGCAGAAAGCTACGGACCAATACAGATTGCCACGAATGATTCTGGGTCATATCCGTAGCTAATCTGGCGTCAAATCCGTGAATGTGTGACCTAGGCATAATAGAAAATACGGCGACGACACGGACGTCGTACGGCGACCGTGGGTCATCACCTCAAGTGCCGTATGGTAGCCGTAGATTTTTCTGTCTCCATAAATTCACAATATTTTCGTAACATATGTGACCATTGCAGTATATGGCCATAGGAATTCTGCGGCGGTGTATATATTGGCCGTAGAAATTTAGACCGTACGATCGCCGTTTAAAATGTGTGTTGAGGCATTAGTTATCGTAGTTATAAAACTTTTGCTTGAGTCTGGTGTCATTCTCAAGCTCATTCTCAATTTGTAAGATTGGGAATGAAACAATGAGTGCGTGTCCCATGTCCCTTGTGGGATCCGTCAGATGCACGTGCGTGCATAGTCTGGACCTGTGCTGATACAGCATCCTAAAGATTAGTCGCAACGTGCGTGCGGTCACCGCATGAATCCGTACGGACGCCATACACATCTGCACGGATATATCCGTGTGGTCAGTCATATGGGATTAGTAAGGGTGCTTCTGTTTCACCGTTGTGGGCCTGCATGTCTGCTGCGTCTATGAGCACTACATGGGCTCTCATTGGACTGTAGTATTGTTAAAATGTCTACGGGTCGTCTATTAGAGGAGCTCCTAAAATGATGAAAGCTCAACTTTCACCTATTAAGGTGTCGTACGGCTCAAAACTTTCGAAATATCGTGCGTGCGTCTTGATATACATGCATGCCATACGGACCCTACGATTTTGGATCATATGAGTCACATTGACTACCTGGTGCCACTTCATGTGACCTAGGCATTAGTCGGAGAGAAATGGAGAACCGATTCTGTAACTTTTAGAAAAATATATCACTTTATATACATATAAATAAAGGAAAATAACATCTTCACTATATCACATAGACAACTGTGTATGTTTCTTTCTAATCTGAACTATGTGTGGTTTTCATCCACGATTATGCTCGTGATTCCAACCTCTGGATTAAATTGATTTCAATAGGACTTTAAATGCCAATGTTACTAGTGTTTTGTATGATTTGTAGATCTCAAACAAAATGCCTGCGTTTTGGTTAGATATGCCATTAGGAAACACATTTAAGGGATGTTAACGGTTACGGAAACTGTAACCGGTTAATCGTAAGCAAAAACCGGTTAACCGAACCGGTTAACCTGACATAAAATTAAACCATTGTCCTGCCGAGAATAATCTGTCTACCCGATGTTTATCGTAAATGTTACTGAAAGGCACACGTTCTTTGAATAATCTATTGACAAGTGTCGAAAAGCTTGAATTCGGATCAGACCTCGAGTGAAACTGTTTCCTATCTGGATCCAGACTGCTTAAATCTGTAAAACGACACTGTCGACACACCCTACACATAAGTGTAACTATGAAATATTGGGGGTGTTCTATTAGGGTTGAGGTACGACTGAAACCTGATATTCACGGAACATGTTCCAGTTCTGAAGTTTTACATTTTACAACTGCACGCTAAAATTCATGTGTTTTCTGACAACGAATATACACACAACTTAGATCTGGTAAGCACTGGATCTGGATCCATCAATTCCTACCCTTATCCTGTTCAGCTGTATAAAACCAAACAGACGAGGTTCAAAATTTAAGTAGAATAAATTTTCAGATGACATTTTTGCCACACTAACAGACAGCAAATGCAGACTGTAGCAGACGACAATACGAAACGTAAATTACGTAACCTGCTTGTGAATGATACAATACAGAAATTTATCAAATTGACAATCGAATCGGAACCGCATCGCATTAAATTTTTCAGGGTGTACACTGTGTTATTTTTAATAGTTACGCTGCATCAAACTCAGTTACTATAACTGATCTGGAACAACACACTTTTCTTAAGAAGATCGACTTTATCGTCTTTTGTATTCTTGACGTTGATCATATATTTTTTGTTAAAAATGAAACATGGAACAGAAATATTCGTTGTCAAAAACACACGAATTTTAGCGTGCATATTGAAAATGTAGAACTTAAGAATTGGAACATGTTCCTTGAAATTCAGTTTGAACTAAATTACCCTAACAAGTTTTCTACATCTTTCTTTGTAAACAATACCTGTACATCACTAATCTTAATCTGTTAAAATCACACAATAACAACAGTTAATTGGGAATATGTCAATAGTCCTATCCCACTGGTTTGATATCAGGATTCCCTGGCAACCACTGTAGACGAAGTATAGGGCCTACACGCCCGTGGCGTGTTAACTCGACGAGATGTCAAGGCAGTTAAAAGTGAGCAGTGGAGATGTCGTATGCTACTTACGTGCAACAAACTTTTTATCCAAATATTATTTTTTTTCAGGTTAACCTTTGAAGGAAAAGTGAAACCGGTTAACCGAGTTTATAACGATTAACCGGTTAACCGATTAATCGTTAACATCCCTACATTTAACCCTTCGCTTGCTGAATTTTAAAATACATTTCCCCTTCTTTACCCAAGCGCTGTTGTATAATTACATATATCTTCACTGTGTACAAGTATTGCGCTGTGCAATCACTGCTGTGGAGTGCATTGGTTGCACAGTCAACTTGTAAATAGTGCAGACCCTGATGAGACAGCTCCCGCAGGAGCTGTCTCATCTGGGTCTTCACTATTTACAGGTAGGTATATTGACGTGAATAGCAAGCGAAGAGTTAATCCTTTCAGCGAAGGAACGTCTTTAATGACCATTGCAAATAATGTACCCTAGATGTGTCCTCTCTCACCAGGGCCTGTGGTGTATGTCATGTTACGCTTTTCTTTAATCATCCCGAAATATTCACGCTAAAAATTCTGGAAGAGGAGACTCTTCGAAAGAAAAAGCAGGAATGCCAAAAGAGAAAAATTTTACTCGATTTTATTGAGTCTGTTCATGAGCAGTAATTACAAGTGCAACACTACTCATACGCTAGCACCGTATTCAGCGGTATTCAATTTTCATAAATAAAAGCATTGAACATGATGGTCCCGAATGACCAGAAAATATAACAGCACTGAGAATGAAGTTGACTACATTGTATTTGTATTTTGGAATAGTCTATTTGAAAATACAGTGTTGAATGGGTTATTAAAACATCCAGCACAGTTGCAATTACAAGTATTAATCTGTGTTACTTAATCCCATTACCTCATAGGCTATTTTTAGATCCAACCACTTTGAATAAATCTACCGAAAAGGAGCATTAACTACAGAAAAGGAAAATTTTAGAATATTGTAATTTGAAACCATTGTGATAAATAGAGCATTTGCTCCTATAGGAGCAAATGCTCTATTTATCACAATGGTTTCAATATGTGACGTTTGCAGAGGCGTCAAAAGGCGTCAATATGAGGGAATGGATGTATCTATATACATTTGTAGATACATGTATTTGATGTTTGTTTGTGTATTGCATAAAGATCGGAATTATTCAACAGATTTATGATGCGGAATGGAAAGATGCTGATTATTATTGTTAATACAGGAGGAATGTGTTCATCATAAATTAAAACTTTATCAGGCATTTCTTAAAGAACTATGTTTGTGGTTCTTGAATTATTTTTTTGTAAACAAGGTACAGGTAGATTCAGACCAGATGCGGCGTGAGATATATTTTGACGATGCTGATAAGTGCTAAACGTTTTAGATCGGGTTGATCGGGTCTGTCAGCGAGGCGGCTGGTCGGAGCATACATTGTTTCCAAACTATAAGAATAAATTAAAAGATTCTACCTGCCAATATATGCATATTTTAAGGAATATAAATTTCCTTACGATTTTGTTCGTTCAACCTTACTGTCTATACATGAATGTGTTCTAATTAGATAAATAATTGTAAACAAATACATTATGATTTATTTTACATTTCAGAAAAATAATTGGCCCTCTGCCTCCAACCATGAACCTCATCAAGGTCTTAGTTCATCTAATTCAGAGAATTCCCAGCAACAACAAATGCAGCCTGATATAATCTCGAATAATCAAGGCGTTTCTACAACTTTTAATGACAAGTCTGTTCCAGCTAACGACGGTGTGATTGTTGAGGGAAATGATGTGCATGGTGGTGTTACATTATCAGATAAATATTTCAGAACAAAGGTGACGACTCAAAGTTCTGTCCATGAAAACCCACCCCCAGAAATCTTCCATAGCAATATGCATACGCAGACAATGCCCAAGGCACAACAAACGGCGCAGTTAAAAGAAATCCTCTCTAACCAGATGGAAAATAGTGATGAACCTAAGCAAGTGTCTATTCTTAATGTTCATGAAAATCCATCAAAGCAAAGTCTCTTAACGGGGAAGATAACAAATGCAGCATCTGGAGCTGAGAAGATGCGACAGGTTCAAGTAGATTATGCAATTACCGATCAGTTAGATTATGGTGATTACAAAGCATTGACACATAAGAACGTTGAGCCTGACCGTGATGGTCTAACAGAGACAGGAGTCACAGAAAGACCTAACAGCGATATGCGGAAAGAGATTTCCACCATAAATGTATTTGAAACTTTCGTAAATACAGAGTCATTGAAAAGCACACACAGACAACGAACTCCACCACAAACTGGAAGTAATTATGTTTCGAATCAACCAGGAAACGAAAAGGAAGAGACACATTTTACTAAGCCTTTTGAAAAAGATGTATCTCCCAATGCAGCCGCTGCTGATACTGATAACGTCGAAATTGAAGAGTTACAGTTGAAACCGGTACCTGTTGTTGATCACACAAGGGCTGACGCAATGCCAAAACAACGAGTTGAAGAAATTCTAGAGATTCAAAATCCAGAATACGATAAAATAGAAAACGAAACCCCTGACAACCAATATAGCAAGCAAATGGAAGATAGTCGACCAAAGCCTACCAGCATGGAAAGCAACAATGAAGACAGCGAACTAGCACAAAGCAAGCCTCTTAAGCAACAGTCATCTACACATAGACCAGTACTTCAAGCAGAGTTATCATTTCAAGAAGACTCTCCTAAACAAAATACATTTCCTATCCAGATGGATACCACAAGTCCGGACGCTGGACCAGTTAAACAAAAAGATCCAATAAAACAAAACATTCCGCTGTTTGACTCGCAAATGGAAAGTAGTCAATCAAAGCTGAGTAGTATAGAAAGCAACAATGAAGACAGAGAACTAGCACAAAGCAAGTCCCTAAAGCAACAGTCATCTACACATAGACCAGTACTCGTTCAAGCAGAGTTAACACTTCAGGAAGAAGACTCGCCTGAACAAAATCCATTTCCTGACCAGAAAGATACCACAAGTCCGGACACTGGACCAGTCAAACAAAACGACTCAATGAAACAGAGCATTCCACAATTAGGATCGCAAACTATGTCTGTTGCAAAACAACACGAAGGACATTCGTCACAAAAATTATTTAAGGACAAAGCAGACTTTTCAAAACCAGTTACGGCACCGGTAATACATATGGTAAAAAACCCATCCACACAAACTGTTAATTCCAACAAGATCATACCTATTCACTCAGTATCGTCAACTCATATGCAAAATGAGTCTTTGTTAGGAAGTCAACACATTGGTAAAAATGGTACAATAAAAGCTAACATAATACCGCAAACAAAGATGAAAGCAGAAACACCAAAGGTACACCAAAATCTCTACCAAGAAAGACTTTCAAAATCAGAAGTAAGTCATGTTAACCACACTAACGAAGATCAAAGTACACAAAACCCTACTGTTAACAATATAGGTCACACAGGTTCTCTACCAGAGCCTGACACAAACCGCCATAATTCCTCTACTCAAAGTGCATTCCAGAACCAGGACATCGTTAAGCCAATGCCAATGCCACCAAGGCAAGAGATCCAACAGGATACAGGACAAACTCTTTCTCTAAACAACCCTGCCACAAGATCACCCTCAATTAACAACATGAAAAACACAGGAGCTACGGGCATGGCTGACGAACAAGCGCAGGAAATGCCATTATCACAACCACCCGTTTATACTGCTGATTCAAATCGAAACAACAAAGAACAAACGTACAACGCATTCGCACAGTCTGCTGTTAAAATGCCATTCCATATGCAGTTAAGTGAAAAAATTGATATAGACCTAGATGACTTATATCAAAACCCACAAGGCAATGCAAGAGTACCAAATGATATAATAAACCAACCTTTACAGAGAGAAACGGCCACTTCGTATGGGACAAGGACAGCTGAACTGCCTCTGTCACCTGTGACAGGCAGATCAAGGAATCTCTCACGACGAAGCGTTGCTAGAGGAAGACATTTTGGTTACAGAAAGGTGAATATGCGTATAATTTAACAGGTATAATGTAATAGTAAATCTCAAACAATGCTTACAAGTAATCTGGATAATGTTTGTCATTTTAATAAGTGCAGCATTTTAGATTTAACATTTGTTCTCAGTCAAATTACAAACTTCTGCAAGATAATTTCCTTCTGAAAATCATAAACATACTTGGTAATCTATTTTATTGTCAAATAGCATCGTAAATGCTTAGCCGACAATAGGAAGCAGCCGCAATGCTTTAATTACACACTGATTGCTTAGAATATATCCACAACACCTGTTTCGGTAACTCTGTGTGATTGTTAGCCACAAAAGTCCACATGCATATGAACAAAAGACAATCACACAGTCAATTTACATTTTGAAAACTTACATTTATAAATATAAGTCCTTCTGAAGGACGAAATAAACTACATTTGTAATTAAACAATTATAAAATGCACTCTCTTTCCTATTTTAACCCTTTACCCCATAAATAGCGCCTTTCTACGCCTTTGCAAACAGAGTAGCCCCAGATCAGACGGCTCCTATAGGAGCAGTCTGATCAGGGTCTGCTCTGTTCGCTTATGATATAATATTGATATGACTCTACAGTTTCTACCAGTGCCAAAATTCCTGTGTCCATATGCTATTATAACACATTTATTTAATTAATATTTCATGACGTAATTATTTCTTACATGAATATTCCTGGAGGAAAGGGTTAAGACTCATACCCTTTATCGCTTAATCCCCTAGGTTATATTTTGAAACTATTTTAATCTGCTGTTCAAATTCCAGTGTTCGATATTATGGGGCGAACATTAATTTAGCTTTCATATCAATAAGGTTCGCAAAGATACTTCAGAAGCATCGCATAAGGTAGAAAGTGATGACGGGAAAAGGCCACAGTTTGCAAAAGCTGATAGAGAAAGTCTATTGAGGATAATGTCTGCAGTGGAACTCATTAAACACCAACTAGATGAAATGGATCTGTCAAAGAGAGTTGGAAAGATTTCAGAAACAGGGAACACTGCCGTGCATGAGAAACAACATGAGGAGTTTGCTTCACATGGAAGCACCACAAAGAAGCCCGGAGAAGAGAGTCAGGACAATACCAAGGACAATCATGAGCAGACTGGTGACAAACCACAGCAGTTGTCGACCAAAGTTGAACGGAGCATCCGCATTGGATCCCATTCACATACAGATGCAAGAAAGAGAGATTTACAGGTAGTGTTATAATGGACTGATTTTGGCGTATTTGTACCCAGTAATATCTTAAAATCATTGCAAAGATTGGGCAGTTTTCAAATGATTGTCAATAATAATCTGGAGTTTTCATGTGCACACGATGTAGGCCGTCCCCTTGCTTACGACTTTATTTATGCTCTTCTAACTGTTTCAACCCGGGACATTTGCAGTGTATACCCAGATCAGAGAGCTCCTTGAGGAACCCTCTGATCAGGGTATACACTCAGTTTCATTATAAATTGTCTACCAAGTTTAACCTTTCGCACTGAATGGATTCTATAGATTAAAACTGATGGGTTTTCCACTCTAGTCAGGGTTGAAATGGTTCTGAACACCTTCCCAGAATATTTATTCGTATTTACCCCAGCCAGACTCCCGAAAACACGTAGAACGTATCTTAATATATTTTTATCCAGTCACCAGGCTTCTCTAGTGACATAATAAAGGGGGTGCAAATAAACTTAGGTTTATTAGGTTACTTCCGGTAGTGGAAGGGTTTATTAGGTTAGTAGATAGGCGTAATGATTCTATAACCATGGAACTATTTTAGTTTTCTGTAAATATTCATAAACATGTTGATGGAATAGATCTAACAGATCTATTTGGTCACCAGAAGAATTATTCAAATGAGAAAAAATAAAAATAATTGGCTACAGCTGGATTCGAACCCGCGCCTGATCCTACAAAAACTAATTCTAATCTCTCTAGAGACGTCGCCCTTACCTATTACGCCATTGAGGCCACATACAAAATGACGCTGATTTATCACTTTTATTAATTTAATCCACCGCTGGCAAAACCCGTTTTTGATAAAATCAAACCTGGAAGCAAAGATTGACAGATAAATAGTAAATGTTTCTTTTCACTCTCATGATTATTTGATTGATAAACTCTTACAGGGGCGGTGATAGTCATAAACCTAAATATAGCCTGTTCAGTTCCATCGATTTCTGAGTGACATTAGGTAGAATCTAAAAATAGAAACCGAGACTACGTAACTCGAATTTGACCAAAGAATATAGATCATGTCTGTTTGAAATAACTTATCGACCATCGATTCAAATCATCTTATTTGTCAAACTCAACCACGTTTCCCTTCTAGTAATACAAGTATCGAAACTATATTCCTCTGCGGTAGCTCATTAGATCTATTTACGTCTAAATGGAAGTGAAAAGGGAGGGATCCGTTGATCGAAAAACTGCATTTTCAATGTAAATTATTTCAAGAGTGTTATGAGCCTATAAAAAACACATTTAACTATATTGACTGGATAAATCGAATAATAGGTTAGTGCCGTAGATGGGACGCCTTTATCCGACTCGGAGAGAAAACAGTTGAGGCTCGGCAAGCCTCGCCTCAACGTTTTCTCCCCTCGTCGGATAAAGCGTCCCATCTACGGCACTAACCTATTATTCTCTATATTCCATCAAAGCTTAGTTTACTTGTATTACCGTGGACATCATTCTATTTAACTTGAAAGCTCCATTCTTTATTTAGTTATTGCACGTGTATATTTGAAGTAGTATTCGCATATAAAGCTGCATTTTGCAAGACGTTGCAAAGAGGTCTCTTGGCAATATCACCATATGTGCTTTCAGTGGAGATAAATACAAACATTTCCTTTTACGTGTATACCCTTTTCACCTCTATCCATCTGTGTAACTCAGTTCCTTTATGTATCAGATGATTTTGCACCATTGATCTCTTCTCCAGTTTCTGTTTCATTCGTGTTCACAGATGATTTATCAGTTGGGCAATAGTTTGATCAGAGAGTTAATTATACAGTAGAAACTCTCTTAACCCATTACCTCATAGGCTATTTTTAGATACAACATCTTAGAATAAATCTACCGAAAAGGAGCATCAACTAGAGAAAAGGAAAATTTTAGATTTTTGTAGTTTGAAACCATTGTGATAAATAGAGCATTTGCTCCTATAGGAGCAAATGCTCTATTTATCACAATTGTTTCACAAAGTGACTTTTATAGTCTCGTCAAAAGTCGTCAATATGAGGGAATGGGTTAAGCGATCTTATACTGATTGGGTACATGACCTTGGGGCAGGTGGGTGTTTAATGTAGAGCAACAAATGCAGAAAGCTCCTTTAGGTGTGCTAACTTTCTGCATTACTTTTGACCTACATTAAGCTATCGCCTGCCTTAAAGACTTATCAATAGACCTCTTTTAATGGTTGCTTAGACCAGCTCTACTGCACAATTTCATCAATAGGATGTTTTGTTGTTTCAGTCGTCGATTGTTTTATGTACATGTTTGTAAGCTCTGAAAATAGGATATCCTTCGAAAGCTAAAGCAGCAATGTTAAAAGAGAAACTTTACAAAACAGTCTCCTGTCTAAGCACAGCTCTTGTTTGTGTAAGGCGTTACTGTATGTTTTGATGTCACCCTAAGGCTACAACTAAAGCTGTTATTGCGACATCCTCCTACAAACTGAAACTTCCATTACGACATCTTCCTACAAACTAACACTGTCATAACGACATCATCCCACAAACTGAAACTGTCATTACGACATCCTCCTGCAAACTAAAACTGTCATAACGACAATCTTCCACAAACCTAAATTACTTACTTTCCAGAAGCAAGTTTTTGTGCGAAGCATTAACTTCCCAAGTATTGTAGGCACAGCTCTGAAATTTTATGTATATGGATAGAGAGTGATGCAGTCAACAAGGGCTGTAACTCTAATTTCATTTTAAGGGAGTTATTTCCTTTAGTTACTTTTCAGAAGCAACTTTTGTCTGGAGCATAACTTCTCAAGTAGTGTAGGCACAACTGTGAAACTTTATATATGTATAGAGGGTGGTGAGAGAATGTGCAGTCAACATGGGATGTAACTGTCAATTCATTTTTTGAGTGATTTATTCCCCTTTGTTACTTTTCATAAGCAAATATTTACATTCGCCCTGCAACGTCCTTATATAACCTTATTCTAAAATGAAAGTTGCATTTTCCCATGAACGTTCATTTCAATACCGGTTTGAGTCGGTTCTCCTTTTCCCAGAATTCCGCTGGACAATTTACTGATTAAAATCTTGTATTCATTCTATATTTATAATATGTGTTTGGGACTATTTTTCATACCATATATAGAGATCCTTGTCTATATGGGACGGGAATAGATGATTGACACGTCTTCTTCTTTCACAATTTACTTCTCTCAATTCTCTCTTTGCGTACTACATTCAAACTCCATTAATCAACGTCTGTTCCCAAGCGACGTAACGTCACTTCCGTGTTATGTACACGTGACGTAAGGAGCGTTATCTCCAACAATCCTACTACGTTAGAAACGAACCTGGCAACGACCTAGATAGCGGCTATTACGTGACCGGTATATAATATTTAAAAAAAAATCCGTTGAAATATAAGAAATACAATGGAATATAAATATAAGAAATAAATGACGTGCTCTCGGTGTTCATGAGGTTATGCAACGCATAGCTTTACGAGCAAAGATTCACGTGAAGCCCTTCGGGCTTCACTAACTTTGCTCGTAAAGCTATGCGTTGCATAACCTCATGAACACCGGGAGCACGTCATTCATTTCTTAAATAACTACTATACATGTAGTTTTCACCAATGAAGCTCAATTTTTGCATATGCATTTATAATGAAGTGTAAATGTTGATCACATCAATTTCATATGATTCATACCAAGAATAAGAGTTATTGCCCCGATTTAACCCTAGAAATCTTGTGACATATAGTACTACTTCTATATTTCTTCACCAATGAACCTCAAATCGTGCATATATGCATTTATAATGATGTGTAGATGTGTGAGATGTGTGTGACTTAATTTTCATGCGAGTCATTCCCTTATTCGACTTTAAAAACCTTCTTTTCACAAATGTGAATTAAAGGATTATTGAGCAATTTCCCCTTGTATTGAAGTCACTGGTTCTTGTGACAAGGTGGTGGGTGGGGTATTAATCACCTTTATTCATAGCTCTAGTTGAATATAGATCTACATCTTTGTACAACGAGTTAACACTTTCTCTAATGAGCATATTTGCATGACTTGATCACTTCATGAATATTCATTAACTTTTAAATTTTCATAATGTAAATGTTTGCAAGGGAGAGTTTTGCTTAGACAAAGACTAGAACCGGATCTATGTAATTAAATAAGCAAGCAGAACAGGCACTGATTAGACGGCTCCTAAGGATCCATCTGATATGCGTCTACACTGTTTGCAAATGCGTGAAAAAGCGTTTACATAAGGGAAATGGTTAACACTTGTCCAGCTGTAAAAAGAAATGTTTACATTAACCCTTTCGCTGCCAAACTCTGTCGTCTGCTAACTTTGTCGTCTGCTACAAATGTTCATTCTTTTGATTTTCTTCATTTTTGTTTCAAAAACATAGTAACAGTAACAAACAGTTTGGATCCTGATGCGACGCCGAGTTACTCGGCGTCTCATCTGAATCCAAACTGTTTGCATTGGTAATCAGAGATCTGGCATTGGCAGCGAAAGGGTTAATTCGGATCTGGAGCAAAGTTGACTACTGCCGATTCAATCACGCTTTTGAGAAAGTCAAACACCATGGCTTCTAGAAAGATGCACATGTATTTCAAGATCACATTTTGTGGAAGGTTTATTCCACGCCAATTTATTATTCAAGGAGAGGATGCAAAGTTATTGATTTGGCCCTCGAGTTTTAGGATGGCCATGGATTTGGTTTAACATGCACACGTCCTATAAAAGAACGGTCATTTTTGTGTTTGATAATCTGCTTTGTATTAAAATAGTTACACCCATTTGTAATTAATGACAGGAGCTGCTTATAACATATATAAATATAGACGTGGTTATGACTAACATTAATGTATAATTTCAGAATAAGACATCCACGTCCCATCATTTAGCCCAATCGACTGTACAGGGCATACATACGGAGGACACGTCCGGAATTTCAGGTAAAAGCGGCCCATCGGCAAATTCTTTGCATATCTGTATGTCAAAAACATCCAATGGGGGAGATGTAAACTTACCTGTGGGAAGCTCAGAAGTTGAAAGCACGGTGAAACAGTTACACACTATGCATAAGAGTCTTCATTCAATTGCATCTAAGCTTGAAAAGGGTTTGACGGCATTGCTTGACCAAGTAACAGATTTCTCAAACATGGAAGAAACAGATATTAAAGCAAATCGCGACAAGATCTTTTTGCTACAAACAAGCATGAACAACAGGTTTGAAGAATTGAAAGCAAATGTTAGCAAGTTACTGGATTATCAGAACAGACATGACAGTGCACTGAATGAGTCGCTAGTCAATTTTCAAAATACAATGAAACGCATTGAGCAATTACATTCTCATCCACAATACATCGCACATTCCCCGCGTGGAGACAAACCTAGTGCAACAACTCACACCGACGGTACAGTGGGACAAAGTACTAATTACGCATCACACGCCTTTGTCGTGAAGAATAATGTAATGGAAGATCTTGACCAGGATGTTAATACGCCGGTTTCTGAAGAGAAAAGGATGGAAGAGAGTACTGATAGCGTTGAAAACGACGATGTCATTCTTCAGCCAAGCATTCCTTCGCAGTTAGATGGCGAAACCATTGTCCCTAGTACAAAACATGGAAATAAAATGTTTAAGGCAAAATCGTCCTATTCTGATAAACAGTTGAGTGACATGCCTAAGGAAATGATTAATGGAGAAGGAATCCCAACGCTGAAAGCTGGTGCAGCAGCAGGTTCAGAAACCAGGCATACAGATACTAAACAGAAAGCAAAGTATAATATGCAAACTTCGCCAATATCTCACACTGTACCAGCTTTTGAAAATGATAATTTGGTGGGGAATAGTGTCGGAGTCAAAGTTCCGTATAATGGCAGAGAAACTATTCCCAACACACAGTCAAACATCGCCACAGATTTAGATACAACATACCTAGAATCAACAAACAAGTTAAGGGGAAGTAGTTCAACTTCTTCAGGATCTAATACTAGCACCAATTATTTAAAGAAAAACTTGGATCATATTCAAAATGAAATTATTACTTTAAAAGATACGATTGATAGTAATACTGATCACATTCACGGTTCCACAGATTCCTTAGTGGAGAATAGATCTGAAGGCATCGGCTCCAGTAGAGAATACAGCAAACAGCATTTTACAAATAAAAACCACAGTTCCAATAAGATTGATGATGTAGTCAAAGAATCAGCTGGGGATCGCAAAGCAATCGTTTCATCGCAAAAACCGCATAAGGAAACAACACATGGATCCAAAGTATTTACTAAAGGGAAAAAGTCTCCAACAGGAAGTCAGAATGAGAACACCGGTGATACTCAGGGTGAAAATTCAATCATTAAGGGGGTGTCTGCATCCCCCATTATTCACATATCTAAGGTTACGGCTGAGATAACAAATCATGCAACAAGTAATCCATCTCAATCGAAGGTTCACGAGAAAGAATATGACAATATGGACGAACAAATGAACACAGATGATGAAGACAGTGAGTCTGACGATGAAGAAGGTGTAACGGATAAAGACAATGATGAGCTTCAGATAGAAAACAAAGATGAAAAAGAACACGCCGATATAGCTAACAGTCAAAATTCACTTAAACTTAAGAGACGACTTCTTGAGAAGCTAATGTCGCTTAGGCGGGACACGAGCAAGAAATATTTGCGTAATCTAAGTTACAGAAATGCTGCCCCACCAAATTCAAACACAAATGGAAATATGAAAGGAAAACGCAAACATGGCGATAAGAAAACAAAAGCCAAAAGTAATTTCCACAACGACCATAGCATAGCACAAAAATTCAAGAACAAAGCCGAAGAGCATAGTCCTAACCACCCAAAGACACTGTCTAATTCACAACACTCTCGTCAACATGAAAGAAAGGCAAAACGGAAACAACGCATTCCCCCAAATGTAGATGAACATAGAAGTTTGAAACACAAAACACACTATCCTTACAGGAGAGCGAAGGGTGTGGGGAGAATTTAGGGGCGTGTAACTGGCGCTTGACATGAATGCCACAGAAGTTCCAGGTGTAGGGACAAAATATGAACTATCGAAAAATGACTTAATGACCAAATTATGCTTTTCGTCTGTCGTCACATATAAAGGAACGCTGTACGTTGTGAACAGGGTAGAATAAGATCAGATGATGAGAATCAAACGCATACTGATAGACGACACATGAATTGTATACCATGATGATTCCAAGAAGTTCTTATTCGGTGGTCTACATTGTTTGCAGATGTCCGGACGTCATCTTTCCGTGTTACGTCGGCATATATATTTTTCAGTGTCAAAGTACTTGTATTTTACAATTAATCACAGACAGGTTACTCTGTATTTATATAATAGAGCGTGTTCTGATGTGTGGGACACGTATGCCCTTTGTAAACAGCGTCGGTCCTGATGAGAGGGATCCTAACAGGGTCTGCACTGTTTGCCAAATTACACTTTTCTTAAAACATTATCCCCAAATAGTCACGGTAGGCTTGACTTTGGTTGAAGTTTTGGAATAACCCATTTGATAATTCAGCATTTAAAGGTTTAACCCTTTCCTCCATATATACGCCTTTCTACGCCTCTGTAAAAGTCACCTGTTGAAACCATTGTGATAAATAGAGCATTTGCTCCTATAGGAGCAAATGCTCTATTTATCACCATGGTTTCAAACTACAAAATTCTAAACATTTCCTTCTCTATAGTTAATGCTCCTTTTTGGGTAGATTCATTCAAAGAGGTTGGGTCTAAAAATAGCCTATGGAGGAATGGGTTAACTTACTAGTATATACGTTTTATCGATGATATATGCTTTAAAATAGACTTCAGAGGGACGACAGTAGATTGTGTCCACATTGTTGGCATTTAAAAACAAGGATCAAATAAAAAGCTGAAATATTTTAGAAAAAATAGTTTTGTTTATTTAGAGACAATTTTCTTTAACATATAACGACTTGTTTTTTTAACAATTTCAAGCACTAAACATTAATTACGAAAACATATTCTCATGTAAACTTTATAAACAATGAAACAAAATATACTTATCCTGCTAATCTCGACTTGACTAATATTTGCCTATATGTTTTGCCTTAACCCATTACCTCATAGACTATTTTAGATACAACCTCTTTGAATCAATCAACCGAAAAGGTGCATTAATTAGATAAAAGGAAAATTTTAGAATTTTGTAGTTTGAAACCATTGTGATAAATAGAGCATTTGCTCCTATAGGAGCAAATGCTCTATTCATCACAATGGTTTCACAAAGTGACTTTTACAGAGTCGTCAAAAGTCGTCAATATGAGGATATGGGTTAAATAGCTCCCTCATACAAAACCTTTCCCTCATACATACAGCCTTTGGTACCTTTGCAAACAAAGTAGACCCAGATAAGATTGTCACTGTAAGAACAGTCTGATCTGGGGCTGCTCTGTTTGCTTATTTAATAATAAAGATCTGATGTTTGCATTTCTGTCGGAGCCAAAGTGTTATTGTTAAGTATATGTACATGTATGTGTACTTATAGCATTTCAGTCCATGAATATTCACCCAGTAATGAATTCTTAAATTTCATGGGGGGGGGGGTACACTAAAGTCGATACCAGCAGGGATATAATACTGAGTAAGTGACAAAAATATACGTCATAATATTGCACGCCACAGCAACCAAATAAAAACATATAACAAATAATGTATGTACAAATTTAGGAAGTTTTTAACTCTTTATCCACTGTTAAAAAATATAGTTTCCTCTCATTTGGATCTACTGCATTGTGACTACTTGCGAGTCGATCAAGATTTTGAGAAACTGCTGACCGAGCGTCAACCAGTTTGGATCCAGATTAGACATTGAGTTATTCGGCGTCTCATCTGGATCAAGTTGTTTGTAAATGTGAGTACAGTGGCAAATAGTTACATAAGACGTAAGCGACCACTTATCGAATACATATTGCGCTTAAAAAACAGGTGACTAATCAGGATCCAAACTGTTTAAAACTCTGTCAATAATTTCTCAATAGCTTGATTGAATCGGAAGTAGTCCAAATTGCACGAGATCTTAATTGGGGTAGACATTATGATGTCACAGCGGGGTAAGCGCTAATAGGAATTAACATTATCATCGTACTTCAGTGTATAACACTTGGGGACAATTTCAACAAAGAACCATGCTACTACATGTATGTACCGGCAAAATATAGTGATTAAATGAAATGATTAAATCATTTGCAAAGAGGTTAGACTGAGGTTACACAGCTCCTACCGCAGAAGCCCTCTAGTCAGGAACTATCCTATTTGCAAAAGAGAATTTTCAATTTCTGTCATGCCAAAACATTTTATTAATGTGCCATTGTAAATTTCAGCTAATTAATATTCAAAAAAGTCGTAATTTTACGTGACTTAATCAGGTAAAGGGTTAGCACATGTGTGTCTAGTACCCCTAAACAAACATTGTACGCCGAGATCATAGTATATAAGATATTTGCAAACTGTGTAGATCGCGATCAAAGGACGCATTTGGAAACCCTTTGATCAGAGTTTGAACTGTTGGTCATAAACATAACTTTCGTCGGTGAAAAGTTCTGAAGCAACCTTTTGCTTAATTAATATACAAAAAGGGGAGCTAGTTTTAATTAATCAAGAGAATGGTTTAGGATTGTTACGGTCTGCACTGTTTACATCATGAATCATGAAACTTTACTGAAAACCCCCTTCAGCTGAAAGTAACTTAACACATTCTCTCATATTGGCGCCTTCTTGTGCCTCTGTAAAACTCATTTCTTGAAACCATTGTGATAAATAGAGCATTTGCTCTATAGGAGCAAATGCTCTATCTATCACAATGGTTTCAAAACTACACAATTCTAAAATTCTCCTTTTCTATAGTTAATGCTACTTTTCGGTAGATTAATTCAAAGAGGTTTGGTCTGAAATAGTCTAGGACGGAATGAGTTAATATTCAGGAAGGGATGAGCTAGTTTTAATTATCCAGAAGACTCAATGTTAACTATACTTAGTGTGTACAATCTCTACATGAAACGAAAGGCAGAGAACGTACAGGTGTGTAAAGTTGCACAAAAGTTCATGTTCAATAATTATACAGCATTTGTGTTTATACATGTAGATTCCATCTTAAGTGACCTTATATTGATTAGCTTTACTGCAGGACGAAAGCTATGCAGAACGAAAGCTCCTTGGTGCGCTTTCTGTATTACTCCCGTTCTACCTTAAGCGACCACCTGTTTTTATAGACCCACTGTTTATTTATTTAGTGGTGGCTATAGACAGGTTCTACTGTATTTTTAAGACACGGGCGTCATGTCATTTATAGTCATCGAGTCCAAAAACTCCAATGTGAGATTCTATTTATCACCTAAAACAGGTAACACATAAAACAGGTAACACATTTAAAACTATTTTGGATAAAACCATCCTACCTCTAAACGGTGAATACGCAATCAGAGGTAAAATTGTGTCATAAGCATTATTTAGAATAAAACGGAGCGTGATAAAGAAGTGTTCAATCTTAACCCGTTACCTCACAGGCTATTTTTAGACCCAAACTCTTTGAATAAACCTACCGAAAATGAGCATTAACTAGAGAAAATGAAAATTTTAGAATTGTTTTTGTAGTTTGAAACAATTGTGATAAACAGAGAATTTGCTCCTATAGGAGCAAATGCTCTATTTATCACAATGGTTTCACAAAGTGACTTTTACAAAGTCGTCAATATGAAGGAATGGGTTAAGAATATTTTTGGTCAGGCGATGTTGATCAGTGTTTGCGAACAGTTTTGATCAGAGTGATACGCATCGAGTAAATTCTTATTCTTGAAAATACGGTAATTATACATTTAACCGCTAAATGCAACTCTATAATCACCATGGTCACCAGAAAGCGACTAAAAGAGCTTGCTATAATGGGCGAATATTTGATTTATTTAGCAAAGAGTAGCCGGCGCCAAGAGTGTTAACCCGATCCGAGAAATGGTTAGCTGTAGAATAAGAGCTACTGAAAATACGATGTTTAACAATTATTACAATTTTTATTTTGCATAACAAATATAAAAAAGTTACTTTTTACTTCAACATTATTACACATATATCTGTTTCTGATAAGATTGACAACAATACCATAATCTATGTATTAACTAATGTTTGTATCACGTTTGTTGTAACGCGGCCATCGTTCCTAAAGGGACAGAACTCTTCTGAAGACGCCCAGCATCATACTGGTGTTTGTCCGTCGATTTCGGTGTAAATGTGTCATTGTGGGTTGTACTGAAATACCTCAGGTCACTGATTGGTGGAAATATGTGAGACTTCTTCAGCTACAAAACAAAAACAAAAACGTTAAAATAAATTGCCCGTTGATTCCATAAACGCCTTTGCAAGCAGAGTAGACCCTGATAAGACAGCTGCTCTGTTTGTTTATAGAATGATATAGATTATGCAATGAACAAAATTCCTGTGTTCATTTGCCATTGCCAAACATCAACTAATTCATATTTTTTATGCCATTACTTCTTACATAAATATCTGTGGAGAAACAGGCCTATTCATAATCGATAATGAAGCAGATTCCATTTATTTTGTAATTGGCATCAAACCCATATGGATTTGTAACATCAGAAAAATGACAAGGTAACGTACGTTTTCTAAAGCTAGTGTGTTCGGGATAGTCTTGTTTTGCCTTGGGTTCTGGTAGTCTGCAAACGCCGTGGTATGGTTTCTGTCAGATTCTGGAAGTACAAAAGAGAATTGCACATTTAACACATTCCATCCTAGTGACGCATTTTGGCGCCTCTGTAAAGGTAACATTTTAGAAACCATTGTGATAAAAAGAGCATTTGATCCATAGGAGCAAATGCTCTATTTATCATAATGGTTTCAAAACTACAATCTTAAGTTTTCCTTTTCTCTAGTTAATGCTCCTTTTCGGTAGATTAATTCAAAGAGGTTGGGTCTAACAATAGTCTAGGAGGGAATGAATTAGCCTTACACCACATTGAAATATAATATATGCTCAAATTTGGATCTGGTAACATTTTTTCTTCTTTCGATTCGATCAGTCAAGCTTTTTAAAAAATATTGACAAAGTGTCATGACACAAGTTTTTGAGAAAAACCACTAATCAACTGTCAAACAGTTTGAATCCTGATGAGACGCCGAGTTACTCGGCGTCTCATCTGGATCCAAGCTGTTTATAAATGCGAATAAAGATGTACATAAGAGTGTAACGTTCGTAGAACGTTGGTTATGCAAATGAAGCTAACCAGATCATTGTATCTTGGGAAGTGGAGGAGTATATATAGCGGAACAAACATCTCTTGATGTGAGCATTTGCACCGACAGGGTTTGTTGTTGCTGGGTCTCTCGGTTTTTGCACGTTACAAATGGTGGCAGCGGTGGGATAAAGACAACTGCCAGACCGGAGTTGCCTTACCCACGAGTCTCCCAGGGTCCAAGTCTCGGGACGAGACTTCTCGGAGGGGAGAGTAATGTAACGTTCGTAGAACGTTGGTTATGCAAATGAAGCTAACCAGATCATTGTATCTTGGGAAGTGGAGGTGTATATATAGCGGAACAAACATCTCTTGATGCGAGCTAAAGCTTTGCACCGACAGGGTTTGTTGTTGCTGGGTCTCTCGGTTATTGCACGTTACAAGAGTATAAGGGTTAATTCTATAAACAGTTTGATTCCAAATAAGATACCTGGCAAATCATAATCTCATCGGGATCCTATCTGTTTGACACTCAAATAATATTTAACCCTTTCGGCGCCAAATTTCTAATTGTCGTCTGCAATCCAAGTTTGTTAAATCATTCAGTAAAATAAGGAAATGAGATAAATTAATGCAAATTTCAAAGGAATAAAGCACATATAAAGAAACAGAAATTGAGACAAATAGTGAAGTCCCTGATCAGACGCCGCCTTGAAAAGGCGGCGTCTGATCTGGGGCTGCACTATTTGTCGTGGTGTATTTATGCGACTGCGGCGGTGAAAGGGTTAAGAAATTCTTGAGAGTAAGAGCAATGGCACTTTCTATTCCTAAAATTGAAATGAAAAATTAGCTTCACAAATTGTTGAAAGTGTTGGAATTTTTCTACAAAATTTGTAGAAGCTGGGAACCAAGGAAACATGTACAAGAACACAGTAAAACCTATCTACAGCGGCCTTCAAAACCAAGATGGGAATTCTGCATTATTTTTTGTTTTTCATTAACCCATTCCCTCATATGGACAACTTTGGATGACTCTGTAGAAGTCACTTTGTGAAACCATTGTGATAAATAGAGCATTTGCTCTATAGGAGCAAATGCTCTATTTATCAAAATGGTTTCAAACTACAAAATTCTAAATAAATTCCTTTTCTCTAGTTAATGCTCATTTTCGGTTGATTTATTCAAATAGGTTGTATCTAAAAATAGCCTAGGAGGTAATGGGTTAAGCAGTCGTTTGGCGATAAAGACTCTCATATTTAGTCATAATGTGGTCGTTATAGACGGGTTCTACTGTATTCTATTCTGGAGCCTTGTGTCTGGAAATGTGGTACAGTAAAAACCTCTCTATAACGGCCATTAAATTGTGTTAATTAGTTGGTACTTAGGGCAGGTGGCTGCTTAAAGCAAGGTGAAAGTATAACAGAACGCTCCTATAGGAGCGTTCTGTTTTACTTTCACCTTGCTTTAAGCAGTCACCTGTCTTTAACACAAAATATTTGATGTAATTTAGTGGTCGTTAAAGAGAGGTTTTATTGTAGTTATCTACCCTTTACTCCATGAATATTCATGTAAGAAATAATGACATCATTGATATTAATTAGATTATTTTTATAATGGCAAATTATATAATTTTTGCCAAAGCAGAAACTGTAGAATCATATTTGTATTATTCCATTTATAAGCAAACAGAGCAGACCCTGGTCAGACGGTTCCTATAGGGACCGTCTGATCTGGGTCTGCTCTGTTTGCAAAGGCGTAGGAAGGCGTATTTATGAAGTAAAGGGATAATACCAACCTTCAGCTTTGTTAAAAAGAAATACAACAAAACCATTTATTCTAATGCAGCCATTAAACAGATGTTTAATTCTGAGTCGTTGAGACAGATGGCAGCACAATGCAAGATGAACGTTAAGCAGAAATCTCTGCATTACCTTCAACCTGCAGTATGCAGTCACCTGCTTATAAACAACGGTATCCATATGTATCAATCAAGTGATCGCTTAAGACGGGTATACAATATCAAAGCAACGCGGGTGAATTTAATGATTTCATGTCGAAAACATGTACGTAACTTGATAGAACCAGATCAGAAGGCCCCTACGGGGGCCGTCTGATCAGGGTCTGCTCTCTTTGCTTATGGAATTTTATAGATCTGACTTTACAGTTCCTGTCATAGCCAAACTTGCCTGTGTTCATTTTGCAATTATAAAAAACCTAATTAATATTCATGATGTCATTTTCTTTACATGAATATTCATAGGGTAAAGTGTTAAAGACTTACTACTGTAATAGTGAAGAGGAACATCGCTGTCCTTGTAGAACATTCCTCTTTTATATCCAAACGGGACGGTTTTGGCCGGGAAGGTCCGTGAATTAGTCGTGTTGTAGAAAGCGTCACCTAGCGGCGGTTCGCCAAACCAAACATTGCTCTTAGTTCTAAGGTTGGCACCGGAGATTACTGTGTTATGTAGACCACGGGGAGGCTGTTAATATACAGAGCGTTTAGCTTTGTGAGAAAAGGATACATTATAGATAATAAGCAGGCAAACATTGTATACCTAGACCAGATGCCTCATTTGAATGGTCGGTTGGGTTCCGCGCAATTTCCTAGGCAACCATAATATACGTTGGCTAAATTGGATCTTCATTGTTTGCAAATGTCCGAGTGCTTTTTGCACAAATCATATACATTTTGTAGCACCAAAACAATAATAAACGTGTCCTTTCAACACGTCCTATTGACGTTAATTATCCAAACCCCACTTTCCTCATATAGACGACTTTTGTCGCATTTACATAGTAGACGCAGGATATACGGTTTCTGTCGGAGCCATCGGATCAGTGTCTGCTCTGTTTGCACACGAAATAATATACCTGATTATACAGTTCGGCCTTGGTAAAAAAATCCATTATTCATAATGTCATTATTAAAAACAAATCAGCTTATCAATACTTATGATGCCAATTGTTCTTGAATGAATACATGTAGTTGAATATTCTTGAAGGAAAGGGTTAAAGTGAAAATGGTTATATGAAATTGATTATACTGATAAAATGTAGTGTATGTTTGTATTCTAATTTCTAGTTTACCTAAGAGTATAATTGCTTTGTGTTCAACTATTCTACGTAAACTGATGATTGTAAAATATACTAACGTTGCCATGGTAATAACGACTGGTAGTTAAGTTGACACGGTCGTTCACTCTGGATGCGTCAAGGTCACCTTCAGGGAAGTCACTATGGTTACGGTGTTTTCCTGGATGATACCTTTCCACTACAGATAAAAAAAAAGAGTAGATCAAATTTAATTTGATTAAATTTAATTAAACACCCACCATCAGCGACCATCAAAAAGAGGTATAATTCTGGATCTTAAAGCCAGGTGGTAGCTTAATGTTGGACGAAAGTTATGCAGAAAGCTCCTTCAGGCGGTGTCTGCATTATTTTCGACCTACATTAAGCAACTCTTTACTCATTAAATACGCATTTTTACGCCTGTGCAAACAGAATAGACCCAGACCAGACGGCTGCTATATGAGCCGTCTGATCAGGGTCTGCTGTTTGCTTTTGAACTAATATAAATATGATTCTTTTGTTTCTGTCATAGCCAAAACAACATGTGTCCATGTGCCATTAAAAAAATAATTTTATGAATATTCATGAAGTCATTATTTCTTACATGAATATTAATGGAATAAAGGGTTACAGACAACAATGGATATTCATTAAGTGGTGACTTTAACCCATTCCCTCATATTGACAACTTTTGACGACTCTGTAAAAGTCACTTTGTGAAACGATTGTGATAAATAGAGCATTTGCTCCTATAGGATCAAATGCGCTATTTATCACAATGGTTTCAAACTACAAAATTCTAATATTTTCCTTTTCTCTAATTAATGCTCCATTTCGGTAGATTTATTCAAAGAGGTTGTATCTAAAAAATAGCCTATGAGGTAATGGGTTAACGAAGTTGTACTGCATGTTAATTATGTGCCTTCTTAAAGTTTATTACATACAGTATATGACAAACAAGGTTCCAATTTGTTTGCTGCAAGAAAGTTCTGACAGTAGGTCCAGGGCACTGGCACTTGATCGAAAAAGACTATAGTTTATTTATAGCAACTAGTACATTAATACACTACGTATATAATATAACTATTATATTACACAACTATAGTGTGTTTCGATCAAGTGCCAGTGGTCCAGGGTTATAAAACTCCTGAATCTCAGTATGAGATTATTCTCCAGTATCTGATTGGTCAGATGCTGAGCAAGCTCAGAATCTGACCAATCAGATGCTGGAGAATGATCTCGGACTCAAGCAAAAAGTGTTATAACCTCGGGACCTGGTCTGTATGTTTTTTAACTATAAGGCTGCTACTTACCTGGTATAGTAGACGGTCTATAGGAGGCTGTGGCAGTACTGTTGTAGTCATTCCACTTGAAGTGTCCGTCATGCTGTTTGAAGTTGGTCTGGTTCAGCACGCGGCTCACCTCTTCTATGCTGTACTTTGAGGTGGTGTTTTTGTCCGCCACATTCTGGAACGACGCGTTCATGGTCGTCTCCCGCTCCACCACCTTGGACGGGTCACCAGACGGGACATTGTGACTGTCCGGCTGTGTATAAAACACACATTATAATGTGCTTAATCAGACCAACTTCAGATAACATGACGCTAGTAGTAGTAGTAGTAGTAGTAGTAGTAGTAGTAGTAGTAGTAGTAGTAGTAGTAGTAGTAGTAGAGTAGTAGTAGTAGTAGTAGTAGTAGTAGTAGTAGTAGTAGTAGTAGTAGTAGTAGTAGTAGTAGTAGAAGTAGTAGTAGAAGTAAGTAGTAGTAGTAGTAGTAGTAATAGTAGTAGTAGTAGTAGTAGTAGTAGTAGTAGCTAGTAGTAGTAGTAGTAGTAGTAGTAGTAGTAGTAGTAGTAGTAGTAGTAGTAGTAGTAGTAGTAGTAGCAGCAGTAGCAGTAATAGTAACAGAAGTAGTAGTAGCAGTATTATCATTATTAATAAATAAAAATAATAATTATTATTACATAATGATTGTCCTGGTAAAAGCAGTGCAAGAAATAAATGTTTGTGTTGCCAATGTTAACTAACCCCACTTTCCTTATTTCATTTATCAGTGACGCAATCAGACGATCGAATTGATTAACGTTGCATTTCTATCACACAACGCGAACTTTGAAGAAACAATTTACCACGCGAGATAGCTCCAAATGAACGTTTCAACAAGTATAATCTATTGTTCATTCCATGTTATGTAAATATTTGACTTTACCACATTTAAGTTCTTTATCTTTCACTGAATAAATATCGGCCTGAGTGAACCCAATACACTATGCACAGTTTGCAGTCTCTCAAGCAAGCTCTTAGCCCTTCCAACGCTGATTTTTTAAAGTAAAATAATGTAACAATAGGTTCCACTCAGTATAAGGGACATATACTTGCCAGAGGATTTTAAATGACAAACAGTGTTAACTCTGATCAGAGGACTCCTCTACACTGTTTGAAAATGACAGTGCATTCCTGTCCCGCATACAAAGGATTAAGTTACGAACAACTAATACAAACAGTTTGGATACAGAACAAATATTCGGTGTCTCTTCAAGATCAAAATTATTCGACACTATGATCAGAGACTTGTTAAACGGACGCTGCGCTGTGTCTTAGGTTTACAAATATTAGGCAACCCAAGTTTTCAGGTCCATAAAAAGTATTCAACTCGCTAAAGATTTATACAGTACACTCAGTGAAATATAGACTGCGATGAAAATTTGTTTCAAGTTAGGTCTTTCTTCAACCGTTTACTCCATGGATACGCCTTTCTATGCCTTGCAAACAGAGTAGACCCGGAACAGACGGCTCCTACAGGATCTGAGTCTGCTCTGTGTGCTTATGAAATAATATGGATATGATTCTCCAGCTTCTGCCATGGCAAAAAGATCCTGTGTACGTGTGCCATTATACAAATTAATCCCGCACCCCGATTAATTCAAGCTTTTGACAAACAGCATGGGCAGTGAACGGACCTTGATCAGACTGCTCCTTCAGGGGCCGTCTGATCTGGGTCTACTCTTTTCGCAAAGGCGTGAAGAAAAGGTTTCTCTATCCGGGTAACACATTTGGTACGACAATTACACAAATATAGTAACTGGTCCGTAACTGGACGGCTGCATGATTGCGCTATATGTTAGCAGTGCTCCATATTGTAGGTCAATGACTCAATGACCAGGGGAGTAAATGTACAGTCGGCTGAGCGGTCATTCGGACTGAAAGTAGACTACAACTAGGTACCTTACTTTACTTTTTAAAGACACGTGTTAGTTTAATACATGACATAATTAATGTAGATCAGATAAAGATCCGCCACGTGGTAGCTTAATACAGGACATAACTAGTGTAGATAAGGTAAACGGTCCGCCACGTGGTAGCTTAATACAGGACATAATTAATGCAGATAAGGTAAACGGTCCGCCACGTGGTAGCTTAATACAGGACATAATTAATGCAGATAAGGTATATGGTCCGTCGCGTGGTAGCTTAATACAGGACATAATTAATGCAGATAAGGTATACGGTCCGTCGCGTGGTAGCTTAATAAAGCTAATCGTAATACAGATATCTAATAGGAAAGCTATTGTTCCGTTTCCGTATTCAAGACTGAATGGTTGTTTGATGCAGAACAAAAGCAATGCAGAAAGTTCCCGGCGGATTATGTGCGCTGTGTTCGTTATATTTTAACCCTTCACCTGATAAAAGCGCCTTTGGATCCGTCTGATCAGGGTCTGCACCGTTTGCTTTTTTGGAATTATATACATGTAGGTCTGATTATGCAGTGTTGATCAATATAATTGTATAGTACTGTTATAAAAGTGCTCCCAATGTTAATGATGTCAAGAATTTTCACCAGGTTAAGGGTTAACCCTTTCACCGCCGCAGTCGCATAAATGCACCACGACAGATAGTGCAGTCCAAGATCAGACGCCGCCTTTTCAAGGCGGTGTCTGATCAGGGACTTCACTATTTGTCTCATTCTCTATTTCTATATATGTGCTTTAAAATTCCTTTGAATCTCATTTCCTTATTTTACTGAATGATTTAACAAACTTGGATTGCAGACAATAAGAAATTTGGCGCAGAAAGGGTTAAAATACATACATTTACTTATTTTATTCACTTGCGTGGTCATTTCAGTGATACTAGTGTATATGCGCGCAAACTTACAGCAGGAAGTATCTGCACGGGTCGCTCGTATCGCCCTAGGAACGTCTCGTTATGTGTGGTGCTGAAGTGACCCTGGCGATCGTCTCCCTTGATAGTTGGTGGGCCGCCTGCAAAATAAAGATTTCGTATAGTGTCATTAGGTTTCCATTGTGGATTTGCATGCCGTATTGATTAAAATGAGACACCGAGTATCTCGACATCTCATCAATATCCAAAATGTATGATCAAAGTGCTAGGTGCTCACATTGTATTTTGTTTAACCCTTTCCTCCATAGGCTATTTTAGACACAATCTCTTTGAATGAATGTACCCAAAAGGAGCATTTACTAGAGAAAAGTATTTGTTTAGGATTTTGTAGTTTGAAACCATTGTGATAAATAGAGCATTTGCTCCTATACGAGCAAATGCTCTATTTATCACAATGGTTTCAAGAAGTGGTTATTACAGAGGCGTAGAAAGGCGTATTTATGGAGGAAAGGGTTAAGTACATTGCGTGTGTTGCATTTTAAAATATGGAGCAGAAGACAAGTTCCTCATCGTGCAACAGGTTATTGAAGCAAACGACAATCTTAACAGACAGAATTTATTTGGCACCGGAAGGGTTAATCAGTAGCTAGTTGTTATTAGAGAGAAACAGGACATGTAATCATTTACAGTAAAATACCTATATACCGGACGTTCAGTTTATTAAAAATATCGGTCTTCGAGACAGGTGGAAGCTTAATGCAGGATGAAAGTCACACAGAAAGCTCTTCTAGGAGCTTTCTGCTTGACTTTCACCCTGCATTAAGCAGCCACCTGCATAAAAGTATCTTAATTGTTCTCTACTAGAATTCCGGTTTAGAGGGGTTTTAACTGTAAATGGAGGGCAAATATGAACCTGACAGATTTCACTTGATTTTGTTTTGGCTTGATTTCTTTCTGATACAGTGTGCATTTTATTATCTGTGTGTTGGTATCGTGTTGTTTATTTTATTATCATGTTGTTAATTTTATTATATGTGTGTTGGTACAATGTTGTTAATTTTTATTATCTGTGAGTTGGTATCATGTTGTTAATTTTATTATGTGTGTTTATATCATGTTGTTAATTTTATTATCTGTGTGTTGGTATCGTGTTGTTAATTTTATTATGTGTGTTTATACATGTATCATGTTGTTAATTTTATTATATGTGTGTTGGTATCATGTTGTTAATTTTATTATCTGTGTGTTGGTATCGTGTTGTTTATTTTTATTATCTGTGTGTTTATATCATGTTGTTAATTTTATTATATGTGTGTTGGTACAATGTTGTTAATTTTATTATCTGTGAGTTGGTATTATGTTGTTAATTGTGAATGAGATACACGCATAGGAAAAATAACGCTTATCTCCTATGACTTCCCATAGAAGTATTATACACATGTTATTTCATGAAATTACCTGCTGTCAACTGTATACATATGATATATAGTAAATAACGGGCGCCCCGTATGGCTTTCTATAGACGTATTTTACGAACTTCGCTTATGTTAGCTGTAAATGAGATACAGTTAACTCATTTGTGCCCACAATCCCAATATGGGACATAGGCAAACAGTGTAGACTCTGATCAGACGCATGCATAATGCGGCGTCTGATCAGAGTCTACACTGCTTGTTGATAGGAATTTCAATATAAAACAAAACGAACTTGAAAATGTACGCCAGGCATCCCTTAGATCAAAAATGGACTAATCCAATATATAAACATGGAAGAATCCACTGGGCGCAATTGGGTTGAACTCCACTAAACCGGGCGTTCAAATTAGTATCGACGCCGGTGTGTAAGACGTGTGGCTGGGTGAAAGGCACGCAGAAAGCTCTCAGATGAGCTTTCTGCATGCCTTTCATCCTGCATTAAGCAGACACATGCCTAAAAAGGTCTATATTCGTCTTTGCTAACATTCCGGTTTAGTTGGGGTGTTACTATACAATGTAAATAGTAAATAACCGGTGTCTCCTATGGCTTTCCATAGACGTATTATAAGCACTTAATTTCATGAAATTCATTGTGGCCAACTTATATTTAGTAAATAGCGCGTGTCCTGTATTGCTTTCCATAGAAGTATTATATGAAATTCGCTTTTGTTAAGTATATACGAGATATACAATAAACACCATCCAAACCGGACGATCAGATTAGTATCACCGCCCCCCCCCCCCCCCCCCCCCCTTGTATAAGCTTTCTGCATATGACTTCCATGCTGCATTAAGCAGCTACATGCCTATAAAACTGTAAATTCTTCTTTATTAAAATTCCGATTTAGTGGGGTTTACTGTATAACAAATAGTGGGTGTCACCAATGGCTTTCCATAGAATTATTATATATATACGAAATTCGCAGTTAGTAACTGTTTATGATGTATAGTAAAATAATGTGGTTCCTTATGGTTTTCCATAGTTTTATTAGTGGTTAGTGTGTGCCTTTTCTCCCAGCAGTGTAACACTGCATCCTTAGATGCACCCTCTTTGAACACTCGCTGACCCCATGATGGCACTTCGTGGTTACATAATTGATGAGTGTCGAGCTCGAATGTCATTAAACTAAACGATGCCTATTGATTGAACGAGAACTTCATGTATGAAAGTGTGCGTACAGCTTCATCGGGCAGCTCGAGTAAGATAGAGTCTTATTTCGTTTTTGTCTGAATATCATGTACATGTAGTTAAATTTTAACTCATTCCCTCTTTGACTAATTATCCGACCTCTCTGAATAAATCTACCGAAAAGGGGCATTTACTAGATAAAATGGGACACATTGTGTAGTTTTGAAAGCATTGTGATAATTAGAGCATTTGTTCCTATGGAGAGAATGCTCTATTTATCACAATGGTTAAAAGAATGACTTTTACAGATACGTCACAAAGCGTCAGTAAGGAATGGGTTAACACATTATCCCCTAGTGACGCATTTTTGCGTCTCTATAAACTTCAAATTGTGAAACCATTGTGACAAATAGAGCATTTGCTCCTATAGGAGCAAATGCTCTATTTATCACAATGGTTTCAAACTACAAAATTCTAAAGTTTTCCTTTCCTCTAGTTAATGCTCCTTTCCGGTAGATACATTCAAAGAGGTTGGGTCTAAAAATAGCCCAGGAGAGAATGGGTTAATGCATCGCTATTCCACGTCTTCAGACAACAATGGGAAGCTGAACAAGCCAGTGGTATCTGGTACAGTGACTCATATCTTAACTTTTTCCCTGTTGAATATTTATGTAAGAAATATCATTTATTAGCTGAATTTCTATAATAGCATATGAACATAGGAATATTTGGTATTGGTAAAAATTGCAGTTATAATTCCATAAACAAACCGAGCAGACCATGATCAGACGGCTCCAACAGGGTTGAGTCTGCTCTGAAACCATTGCGATAAATAGAGCATTTGCTCTATATATCACAATGGTTTCAAAACTACGCAATTCTATTTTTGACCATTTTTCTAGTAAATGCTCCTTTTTGGTAGATTTACTCAGAGATTGGGTCTAGAAATAGCGCATGCAGAGAGTTAATATTTGCGCTTTCTGCAGTATTGCCTATCTGTGTTAACCCTTTGCCTTATGTAAGCGCACTTTGACGCATCTGCAAACAGAGTAGACCCAGATCAGACGGCTCCTATAGGAGCCGTCTGATCAGGATCTGCTCTGTTTGCTTATGCTGTAATATAGATCTGATTCTTCAGCTTCTTCCTGAGCCAAAATGTCGTGTGTTCATAAGCCATTATAAAAAATCTTATTAATATTCATGACGTCATTATTTCCTATATGAATATTCATCAGGGAACGAGTTAAGCTACGACCACACACTAAAGACTCGGAATCAGACTTTAACAAGCGCTAAAGACACGTTCTGCTATAGTTATAGAGTTACGACTGGCGAGCACAAATGTTACTCAACATCTCATCACCATCAAAACTTTTTTGGAAAGGTCACCCAAAGGTCACCCAGGATTATCTCTTCTGTAATCTTACCCTCATCTTTAATGAATACATGTATATGAAACTATTACAAATTGTTTTGATCCAGATGAGACACTAATTGTCTCACATGGATCCAAAGTAACTGGCGCTCTGTTGTGGCTTTTAAAACAATGACAGCAAGGAAATGACAACTTAAACTGACGTCATTGACAGAGGAAAGCTATCCTAATCAAAGATTTAGAACTTGTTCACGGGCTGGTGTGAAGATATACATGTATCTATATACACCGTTAACCATTGGTATTTTCACAGGATTGTGTATAATCTTTTATTCGAGCGTCGAATGTTGATGTTTTGATCTGATTAATCTTTTACTTTACTGTCGCCGGATTCCACATATAACTTTTATCACGCTGCCGGTGGGGCCATTATTATCTTTGCAAACAGTTTGGATCCAGATGAGACGCCGAGTAACTCGGCGTCTCATCAGGATCCAAACTGTTTGACAGCTTGATGTAGTAGCTAAAAATAGTTTTGCTCAGCAGGCTAAAGATTAAAAGGAATCCGAATGAAGCACAAGAATGCAGCATGGTCTTAACCCATTCCCACTTAGGCTATTTTTAGATCTAACCTCTTTGAAAAAGTCTACCCAAAAGGAGCATTTACTAGAGAAAAGAAAATATTTAGAATTGTATAGTATTGAAACCATTCTGATAAATAGAGCATTTGCTCCTATGGAGCAAATGCTCTATTTATCAGAACGGTTTCACAAAGTGACTTTTACAGAGGCGTCAAATATTCGGGAATGGGTTAATAAGATTCGTTCTAATGTATACATGTTCATTGTTCGTTAACTTCTACGACAAAAATCCTCGCCCCACTCCCAGGACGTGGGAGATCACAAGACGCCGTTAAAATTGTTGGAAGACGCAAAATTCAGTCTGTTCAAGGTTAATGTATTGACGCCTATCCGTGTATAATGTTTTGTAAGCGATCAATCACTGCATTGTTTACAGGCTAATCTGTTAATCGGGAGATAAAGCTTAACTGACGAAACATATATGTAGGCTTAAGTCTCGCTAAGCTAGCGTATAATTCGCTCTATTTAATACATGTAGATAAAACACGATCATATATACTTCACTGATATTTTGAAAAGAATCTAAAAGACGACAAATAGGAGGGGGTGTGAGAATGACATATAAAGCAAGGGAACAGGGGGTGGGGTGGGTGGGTGGGATTGGGTGGGGAAATATAGAGCCAGAGAGATACAGACACATAAAAAGACAGACAGGCAGACAGAAAGACCGACAGACAAACAGACAGAGACCGAAAGAGGAATTAAGAAAATAAAAAATATGTAGAAGAATTTCTCACATCTGTTATTTAAGTCTGTATCGTACTCCCCGCTTCAATAGCAGAAACATTCTTTGAGTTAAAATTATTCACAAATAATATTTTTACAATCATAAAGTAAGAAAAGCATTGATAGTCCAATGCTGATCCAGTGAAAACCATTTTATCCTCTGACTCCATGAGTATAATGTAAGACATGGTGCCATCATGAACAGTACAGTAGAGCCTGTCTTAAGCGACCATCAAAAAGAGTTCTAATTATGGTACTGTAAGACAGGTGGTAGCTTAATAGCTGTATTAAGCAACCACCTGTTATTTAAGATTCCTGTGTTCAATTAATATAAGGTCGCTAAAGAAAGGTTTTACTGTACTTAGATTTTTCATAATGGCATATGATCACATTATGTATTGGCCATGGATGAAACTATAGAATCAGATCTATTTTATACTATAAGCAAACAGAGCAAACCCTGACCAGACGGTTCCTACAGGAGTCGTCTGATCTGGGTCTACTCTGTTTGTAAATGCGTAGAAAGGCGTATTTATGGAGTAAATAGGTATATATACTGATCAGATAATACATGCAATCCATTCCTTGCTGAACAGAAGAAAAAAAAAACTTTCATTTCACTCCAGTACATTGTACACAATATAGGGGTGGGGTGGTTGACATTAAACATAAAATAGTGGTCTATGTGAGAGTAGACTAACTAAAGAAAGAAAAAGTAGAGAGTTGCCCCATGTGATATTTTCTCTAAATCGAGCACTTTTCACCATGCTAAAGTCCCATACGAGTTTTTGCACTATATTTGCCCTGCATTAAGCAACCACCTGCTTTTACAGACATCTATGTTAATAAATTATGAGGTCGCAGTAATGAAACCGTTTCCCCTGGTCCATTAAGTACTGTAGAACAAGTGTTTCTGATATTTGACGTCAATTAACCCCACAACACTCTATTGTCGAATTTGTTTAAACGGAAAGGAAGAAATGTGTACCTTTAAAGCCTTTATACTTTAACAATCGAAGCAGACGACAATTCTTGCAGATGAGAATTGTTCAGAGTGTAGATGGTTTACCCGTACAGTGCAGGACACGAATCGCTAATGTCCTATACAAACAGTGTAGACCCAGATGAGAGGGCTCCTAGAGGAGCCCTCTCATCAAGGTCTGCACTGTTTGCCATGCTACACGTGTCTTTAGAAAAATCCCTAAATATTCACCATAAGCTTGACTTATTCGAATTTTGGAATAGTCCATTAGAAAATTCAGCGTTGCGAGGATTAAGGATTGGACCATGCTGGTCGATCGTTTATATTACCTTTAACTTTTTGCTCGCTAAATATATAGTATCGTCTGCGAACTTTGTCGTCTGCTATAATTTTAGTTTGTTAATTTTTCCCCTATTCTTTATAAACATTAACTACAATTACAAAAAGTGTGGATCCTGATCAGACGCCGAGTTGCTCGGCGTGTCATGTGGGTCTAAAGTGTTTGCACACATGAGTGAATTATTCCACTGCCAAATATTATTTTCTGCAAAGTTTGTCGTCTGCTTCAATATTCACGTTTTTATTTTTTGTTAAAAAGATATAATTGTAATATCGCACAGTTTGGATCCTAATTCGTATATCGGCGTCTCTTCCGGATCCAAACTATTTTTCAAAAATAATCACAGATTCGCCGATGGCAGTGAAAAAGTCAATTTTGTCGACTGTTGCAAGTCTCGCTTGATGCAACGTGACATTTATAGTCTGCAGTTACAGAAGTATTAATATGTGCAATTAATGCACGACCTGTGTACAGTGTTCCTTTAACGGACTCTATAATTGTTTCATTGAACGAGTAAATAAATAATGTGACATCGCTGTCGCCCCCTGCTGTGTTTAAATGGGCAACAGACGTAGGAAATGACATCGAGACTATGTCAGTGTATGAAAGACAAAACATAATATCAGATTATATTTTAATCTTTAGTCTTCTGCTAAACATGGATCTGCTTTATTCCTTTGAGTAATCATTTTCTCAATTTCTTTTCCAAGACACGATCCAGAATAGCAAACAGTTGATATCCTGATGAGACATTGGGTCATTCTCTGTCTCGTCCGGATCCACACTATTCGCACAAAGTTACAGCAAATTCGACCATACTGTGCTAGAAGCTTAAGGGTATTGGTTTTGTCATCTAGACTACAAAAAGAGATTTAAATGTTCAATACAATTCATATGCCATAATTGTATAATAATACACCTTTGTAAACCGGACGTTCAAATTAGCATCAGTACAAGCCATCAACCCTTTCCTTAATATAAACGTGTTTTCACGCATTTGTAAACAGAGCAGACCTAGATCAGACGGCTCCTATAGGAGCCGTCTGATCAGGGTATGCTCTTTTGTTGCTAGTGGAATTCGAAAGATCTGGTTCTTTAATTTCTAAAATGGCTACAATGTTCCACCTTCCATATTTCATTATAACTATTAGTTTGTCCATGAATATTCAGTAGGTATTGAATTTTGGAATAAACTTAGAACAGGGAACGGGTGGCAGCTTAATACTGGGTGAACATCATGCAGAAAGCTCCAAAAGGAGCGTTCTTCATGACGTTCATCCTTCATTAACCCATTCCCTCATATTGACGACTTTTGACGACTCTGTAAAAGTCACTTTGTGAAAACATTGTGATAGATAGAGCATTTGCTCCTATAGGAGCAAATGCTCTATTTATCGCAATGGTTTCAAACTACAAAATTCTAAAAATTTCCTTTTCTCTAGTTAATGCTCCTTTTTGGTAGATTTATTCAAAGAGGTTGTATCTAAAAATAGCCTATGAGGGAATGGGTTAAGCAGCAGCCTGCCTTAAAAGACGTATTTTTTCTTTATTTAATTTCAGGTTTAGAGGGGGTTGCTTTATACATATCATTCATTGATTGTATACAGTAAGACTTCTCTATAACAACCACCAACACAGATGTATTTCGAGATATTTTAGCCTGTGGTCATGAAGGAAAAAAGCTCCCACGTTATATTTTGCATTACTTTCATCCTGCATTAAACAACGACCTGCATATAAATACAGTATAACCCCTCTAATGCGACCACTTAATGAATAAACATGGGTGCCATTATAAGCAATCGGTTGCTTAATGCAGTACAAAAGTAATGCAGAAAGCTCCTAGAGGAGCTTTCTGCATTACTTGTGTCCTGCATTAAGCTACCACCTGCCTCTACCATCCAGAATTATACCTCTTTTAGGTGGTTGCATTAGCGGGTTTTTACTGTACCACTTTTCATTCAGTGGTCGATATAAAGTCGTTGCATAATATGTCCTATCAAATCATTATGTAACGGAAACGCAGTGATATTAATTTGAGACTAAAATATGCGGACATACAGGCTTTAAAAATATTCGTCAGATTCAAAATAATGTTCATTGATTTATCAAAGATATCATAGTTTAATCACAAACTGGATTTGCAAAATATCTGGATCAAGAGCCCATGTTCGACTATAAATGGTCTGATCATGGTAAAAAATGTTCAATATTGCTACTTGGGAGGAAATAAAGATACTGAACTGAACTGAACTGAACTGAGTAACGTGAAATTTGCTGTGTTCATGTGCAATTGAAAATAATCTATTTAATATTGATACTATTATTTCTCACATAAACATTCATGAAATAAGTGGTTACATACGTATTGCCAAGAGGCGCGCCGAGACTAGATTCTAGTTCTGCTATATGTATTGCCAAGAGGCACGCCTAGACCATATCCTAGTTCTGCTATCTGTATTGCCAAGAGGCGCGCCTAGACTAGATCCTAGTTCTACTATACGTATTGCCAAGAGGCACGCCTAGACTAGTCATTCTGCTAAACGTATTACCAAGAGGCGCGCCTAGACTATAGATTCTAGTTCTGCTATATGAATTGCCAAGAGGCGCGTCTAGACTAGATCCTAGTTCTGCTGTACGTATTGCTAAGAGACGCGCCTAGATTAGACCCTAGTTCTGCTATATGTATTACCAACAGGCGCGCCTAGACTATAGATTCTAGTTCTGCAATATGTATTATCAAGAGGCGCGCCTAGACTAGGCCCTAGTTCTGCTATACGCTGTCTGCTCTATTTGTAAATGTACCTAAAGTAACCTGCATGGGGAAAAGGGTTGAAACATCATTGAGAGTACACTACATAACAGCACCATGTATCTTAAATTTCTAACTTCAAAGAGATTTCAACTAGGTATAAGCCTTGAATCCATACGGTTTTTTGCTGGTAATTAATGATTATGTACAGATAATCAATTAATGAATTGTCGAAGTGTTGTATATAGGTGATTAATCCTTATTAAACTATGATGTCATTAGTATCAGTGTCGATTATCAACTCTTTGAAATTGATTTTAAATAAAATAGAACCATAATTATCTGTTATAAATGAAACAGACACGCACTTATGTAGTATGTTGAAGGGTTATTTAAGAAATGAATGACGTGCTTCCGGTGTTCATGAGGTTATGCAACGCATAGCTTTACGAGCAAAGTTAGTGAAGCCCGAAGGGCTTCACGTGAAAATTTGCTCGTAAAGCTATGCGTTGCATAACCCATGAACACCGGGAGCACGTCATTTATTTCTTATATTTATATTCCATTGTATTTCTTATATTTAAGAAATGAATGATGTGCTTCCGGTGTTCATGAGGTTATGCAACTTTCTTTTTAGAATAAGGTTATATAAGGACGTTGCAGGGCGAATGTAAATATTAAGTAATCTGGTCGAGATATCAACCCTTAGCCTGCTATAAAACTGATGTCTGCTTAACCCGTTCCTTCATATAAACGCCTTTTCACGCATTTGCAAACAAAGAAGACCCAAATCAGACTGATTAGGGTCTGCTCTGTTTGCTAATGGAATTCGATAGATCTGTTTCTTTAGTTTCTAAAATGTCTACAATGGCCCACCTTCCATATTTCATTATAAATATTTTCCCCATGAATATTCAGTAGGTATTGAAAATTGTACTAAACATATAACAGGGAAAGGGTTAACATCTGGTCTGTTAACAAATTCACTTCCTTCTGATTCGTCCAAAGTTTTTGAGAAACTATAGATCGAGTGTCAAACAGATTAGATCCTGATGAGACTTTGTGCATATTCAATATCTACCTCATTAATATTCATGTAAGAAATTATGAAATCATGAATATAAATTAACTGTTATAGTGGCATACGAACACAGCCAGGGCAGAAACGGTTGATTCAGATTTATATTATTAATTTAAACAACCTGTTGTTGATTTTGTTTTTTCACTCCCTCTGTAACATTTTGGGTACCCATGATCTGAGCTGAGCTTATAAACAAACAAAGTAGATCCCGATCAGACGGCTCATGTGTCTACTCTGTTTACAATGACGTCAACGGGATCACTATGATGTGAATGGCTAATAATTATATAGACGACCAAACAGAGTAGGTCCAGATCAGACAGCTCCTGTCGGACCTGTTTGATCAGGATCTGCTCTGTTTGCTTATGAATAAGAAAGATCTGATTCTGAAGTTTCTGTCACTGTCAAAAATAAATGTTAATGTGTAATTATAAAAATCAGTCCATAAATATCTATGTACATGTAGTGATAAATTCTTAAACTAATATCCATGTGGTAGGGGATGTTTATCTCCGTATGCATGTTTGGGTGTGGGTGGGGTGTGTGTAGAGAAGGGCAGTTGACTGTAAACGATTAAAACGACGTGGCATGTTTTATATCAAATCTATATAATGCCATGTGCATATTGGTGATTAGAATGGCATGTACATATCGGTGATTAGAATGCCATGTGCATATCGGTGATTAGAATGTCATGTGCATATCGGTGATTAGATTGTCATGTGCATATCGGTGATTAGAGTGTCATGTGCATATCGGTGATTAGAATGTCATGTGCATTTCGGTGATTAGAATGCCATGTGCATACCGGTGATTAGAATGCCATGTGCATATCGGTGATTAGAATGTCATGTGCATTTCGGTGATTAGAATGACATGTGCATACCGGTGATTAGAATGTCATGTGTATATCGGTGATTAGAATTTCATGTGTATATCGGTGATTAGAATGTCATGTGCATATCGGTGATTATAATGTCATGTGTATATCGGTGATTATACAGTAGAAACTGCCTATCGCGGGCACACAATGAACAAACCTAGGGGTTTTATACGAGCCGGTGGTTGCTTAATGCAGGATAAAAGTAATGCAGAAAGCTCCTAGAGGAGCTTTCTGTATTACTTTTATCCTGCATTAAGCAACCATCTTCTTTTAAAGACATAATATTTTATTCCTGAAGTGTTTGCCTTAAAAAAGGTTTCTGTAACTGCATATTCGAAAATGACAAGATGGACATTTTTACCAGGTGTGCTAAGATTTTAAACGTACCTTCATGCATAGATGGCGCTCTAATGGTCTTGAACACTGTTGTATCGTGTCCCTGGAAACGATCCCTGTAGTCAGTCAGGGGCTGTGGTGCCTTTTCCTTGTCCCCTTGTGGAATATGGCTCTTGTGTGTGGTAGGAGCATCAGGTCTCACATATGTGTCCTCCATCTTTGGAGTAAAATACGTCGTGTGCATTGTCCGGAAGGAATTAAATTTGCTAGTGTCTCTATCCATCTTAAAGTTTGTTACTCTAAGTTTGCCACTGGCGCCTATGATTTCCGGTTTGTCTATGTGTCTGTATTCGAAAGCTTTCGTCGTCTCAGAGCCTTTATCGTGGAAGAAACGCTCATCCCTGTGCATGACTTCTGAGAGGGGCGGAGGCTTGGCACCCTCTGTTCGCCCGTAGAAATTGTAAGGAGGGTAATCTGACTTGAATATACTGTTCATTCTGTTGTTGGTGAGCACGTCATCTTGACTTATTTTGAAGCTGGTTGACTCCAGAAAGTCTTTACCCGTCTTTGGTTTAATAATTGGAGCACCGAATTCGACACCCGTCGCCATTTTGTTTTATATGGCAGTGGTACGCTAAAATACAAAATTATCAACATTAATTAACTATTTCGCTGCCAATATCGCATCTGCGGTTACCTATGCAAACAGTTTGGATCCAGATGAGACGCCGAGTAACTCGGTGTCTCATCAGGATCCAAACTGTTTTACCGTGACTGTTTTAGAACAAAAATGAAGAAAAATACAGAAATAAAAATTGTAGCAGGCGAGAAAGTTTACAGACGACAAAATATGGCAGCAAAAGAGTGAAGAGTGCTACTTTGACTTTTTACTCTATAAATACGTATATATACATGTATACGTAAGAAGTAATGACATAATTACTTTTAATTAGATGATTTTTTAAAATAGCATATTAAAATATGATTATTTTGGCCATGGCAGAAACTGTATAATCATCTCTATAGTTTTCGTTATACAAATAGAGCAGACCCTGATCAGACGGCTCCTTCTGGTCTGGGTGTACTCAGTTTACAAAGGCGTATAAATACGTATTTGTGGCGTAAAGTATTGATCACACAGTTCAAGATTTTTACTTAGAAACAGAGATGGTGCTGGGGCTGAAAAAATGTGTACATGTATAAATAAATACTATTACAGTCAGAAGTTTTTTCAACTATACAATTGCCAGTTGTACAATTTGCAACATTGAGAAATAAGTATAAACTTTAAAGCTTAAGTCAAAATATGACGGAGAAGTGCTTAAGAATGAAATCAGACTGGGACTCAAAAAGTCGTATAGTCACCAGGCCACTAATTGATACTTGAGAATGAACTACGGCTCAAAATCAACAGTTATCATCGAGGTCTGATTAACCAACCCGCTCACAATTTAAGTGCTAAGCGGGGAAATATCATGTATCTATACATGTATATTCCATTATTTTTTTAAAAAAAAAACAACTAATAAATACCCATGATGTAATTATATCTTACATGAATATTAAACAGGTAAGGGGTTTACACTCGTCTAAGCGTGATATACCCCCTCCCCCATGTGTGTATATCTAGAAAACAGGCTCAGAATCCAGAACCATGAACATATGAGAACTTCAGTCAACCCCTATATAGTGACCACAAACAAGAGGTATATTTCCAGGTCTTAAAGGCAGGTGGTAGCTTAATGCAACATTAACACACCTGCATTAATTAAGCAACCGCATGATTTTAAAAACATTTTTGTTTATTCATAAAGGGGTCGTTTTAGAGAGTTTTATTGTAGTTCTAATTGTAGAATATCAGATTGTCAAGACAGGCCTATATAGCCTATAGGCCTAGTAGAACTGAATAGATTAATTTGAGCGTGTTTTAACATTTTTATGCTATAAGGTCAGGAAAATAAAAAAAAATATTGGCAAGGTCTTCACCATATATCTAAATTCATCCTTAAAATCAACACAAATCTGGCAATCAAAATTATGTGTATGCCTACTATGAATGTGTAGGCCTACGCTAGATTATCATTTGTAGACTGAATTAGGCTAGGCCTATATTTAAAACTTAATTTGAAAATAGAGATCTAAATCGATCTAGATATATTCAATCATATACAATTAATATACATGTCAGCAACTTTCCATTATTTAAGGGTGTGGGTTTTTTTCGACACATTGAAGCTAATGACAACACGTTTGTGAAGCATATTCAGTAATTAACACTTGCGCTTCATTTTTTATTAAATGCATTTAATAAATCTTTAATTGTAGGCTACTTACCTTAAATGTTTAAAAAATAATAATATCCAACCGTTGTTCGTTTTCCAAATTATTTTAACAATCCAATCATTAAAGCACAACGTGTTTGTATATTTTCAATAATTTATTGATTGCAATTTAAATCCGTTCTTTTATTTTCCTGAGGAATAATCTCTTAGTCGGCTCCATGCTTCGCCAGGCCCATTGTGCAATCTCCATAGAGATTGAAGGGAGATAACTTTCTGCTCTTCGGTCTTCAGAGGTACAAATAGTGTACTGGTTATTCGAGCGCTCGGTCCCGTCATTTTCAAGCGTTTTGGAGACGCAAAAAAGACGAGTTATTGCCAACATGTCAACTAAATTAGAAATTAATTTCAACAGACTTTTAAATCGCTGTGAAACAATTGCCAGTGACAAAGAGTCATGGGATTGGAGATTTGAAAAGGTTCTTTTTTTTATGGATTCAGTTAATTGCAGTTGATTTAAACATGTTAAATGACTTTCCAGTCGTAAGAAAATCACAAAAAAAGATTTAGACAAAATACGGACAGTATGGCACTTTATTCTGTTACAAGCATTAACCTCTGTGTGCATAGATAAGTCTGAGAAAACCACGTTATGGATTCTTTAGACTCGTCTCAAATTATAGTGTGATATCTGACATCCCCCACCTCTATTTTCGAATCCTAGAATAGACCACACTGATTTATCTATTGTTGTGCAGTGTAATTTTTATGTGGATTACACAGATCTGTTTTTAATTAAAATATCAAGCAAAGCCCCGGGAAGACTAACTAACTACATGTATAGTGGTTCTGGTGTGTGGGGCTCGTATAGCAGCCCGGGTAGCTCAGTTGGTACAGCACTCACCCAGTAAGCGAGGGGTCCTGGGTTCGAGTCCAGCTCCAGGCTGCACTTTTCCTCCTGTTACTTTAATGGTGTCAGAAGTGTTTGAGGGCCCATGCAATCCTGGTAGAGACTTGTAACTTCCCCCCTTAGAATTACTTCATTGGCGACAAGGATGGGATTCGGTTTGTATGCGTGGATGCATATTTATAAAGGCTTAATAATAAGTTAGTCCACTCACTAAAATCACCCGAAGAGAGAATTCTAAAGAGTTGCCATGGCATAAGGATTTGTGGAGAAATTATGATTTTAGTACTTGAGGAAGCACCTTTATCTGTTATAAAAAAATTTACACTCACTGTTGTGTTTCATTTTCTTATGTGTTAGACTAACTTAGAATGTGATACTGTTGTTAATGTTTTACTCCATAGATATGCCCGATAGAAACCAAACAAAACACTTCCCTTGTTCATTGTACAATTATAAAAATTCAGTCAAAATCCATATTGTCCTTTCTTCTTACATTCTAGACTATTCATACAGTAAATTGCTAATGGACACTTTGTATAATGTAATATCATTACATGATTGTATTAATCCTTACTTCTGATTTCTTCAAGCTTTTGAGATACTATTGACAGAGTATCAAAAAGCTTGGATCCTGATGAGACGATGATTTACCCGGTGTCTTACTCTTAGCTGGATCCAAGCTGTTTGCAAATATCAGTTAGGTCGCGCATAGCAGGCTAAAGGTTAAGATATAAATGTCACAGTAAAAATTGTGATTCTCCTAGGACAGATTGCGATTACATTCTTATACACCTGTTGTCAATAAGAAGAATAACTTGAACATTACACTTGATTATTTATTTCATCCATTGCCCATGCACACTATTATGACCTAATTCACTCATTAAATATCTTTTTTTCGCAGTATATCACAGCTTTACAAGAGCAGCTTGGGGAAATGAAGAGATCTACAAGGTAAGACATGCATATATCAATTATAACTAGATATGAAGCCATGGATATTCTTGTAAGAATTAATGACGTCATGAATATGTATTATCTGAATTTTTATTTATGGTATACAAACACAGGATTTTTGGCTTTGGTAGAAATTATAGAATCAGATCTATATAATTCAAGAAGCAAACAGCACAGACCCTGACCAAATAGCTCCTACAGGTCAGTCCAGGAACTATCTGATCTGGGTCTACTCTGCTTTCAAAGGCATCTCTATCAAGTAGAGGTATAATGCTATTTTACAGCACATGGGTACAAAATCATTTTGAGAATTGACCCTTTCCCTGTTTCGAATTCATGTTAGAAATAATGACATCATGAATATTTATTAGCCAAATTTTTTATAGTAGCATATGTACATGAGAAACTGTGGTATGGAAGAAAATGAAGAGTCAGATCTATCATAATTTCATAAGCAATCAGAGCAGACCCTGATCAGATGGCGGCTACTCTGTTTGCAAAGGCATGAACAAGCATTTGTATAAAGGAAAGTGTTAAACTTCATTATTATGGCAACACATGTTTAACCTTAAGCACACTACAGGCGATGTTGTGATAACCTTTGCAAACTGTTTGACACTATGACTTTTTCATGCCCCCAACAGTGGGCATATATTGATCGCATTGTCCATCTGTCCGTCCGTCCTTCCATCCATCCGTCCCAAGTTTCGTGTCCCTTTTATAACTTTTTTATCTGTGAATGGATTTCAAAATAACCTGGCACAAATGTTCACCACACAAAGATGATGTGTCGCGTTCACCTCCCTGGTCCATGGGTCAAAGGTCAGGGTCATCCTTCAGGGTCAAAGGTTGGGGCATAGTTGGGTTTTTTGAAAAATGGAAGAAATATATCTACCGGGTATTTCAGAATTGAGACATATGACAATACAGTAGAACCTGTCTTATATTAATTGGACACAGGAATGTTAAATAGCAGGTGGTTGCTTAATACAGTACAAAAGTACTGCAGAAAGCTCCTATACAAGCTTTTTGCATTACTTTTGACCTGTATTAAGCTACCACCTGCCTTACAGAACCATAATTAGACCTCTTTTTGGTGATCACTTAAGACAATTTCTAATGTATTTGCATAGTTGCTCAGAGTGCAGAAAGTTATTTAGCCTATTGTACAATTGTCACCTGCTTCAAAGTTGAAAGAAGATTTTCACTCCAATGTTTCATCATTTATAAGCAAACAGTGCAGACCTATAGGAGCCGCCTGGTCAGGGTCTGCTCTGTTTGTAAAGGCATAGAAAGGTGTGTTTATGGAGTAAAGGGTCAACTATGAACATACATTAGAATTTCATTACTATGTATTTGTTTATTTGTAGCAAACCAGCTCAGGAAGTTCTCATAGAATATTCAAGAAGAGTGGACTTTCTGAAAGGCATACTGGAAATTGAACAACAGGTACAGCCAAACTTCTTATTGATATACTTATGAATGACTGGTTTAGTCCTGCAACTATTAACATAGCTACAGATAAAGGGGCGTACACAAATACTAAAACCATCATTTCTCCACCAAACCCTATGTTGTGACCACTCTTTAGAATCATCTCGAAGAGACGATTCTAAAGAGTGGTCAAAACATAGGGCTTGGTGTAGAAATAAAGATGTTATTCTTGAAAATGTTTGAATTTATGCGTCTTATCTGGACCTGGTTTAGCCATGCAACTATTAACCATACCCCTACCCCCAATGAATATTAATTTAAGGATTTATTACTGCATGAATATTGATGGACGGAAGTTTAATAATCAGGCATTAACAAGGAAAGTGTTGGCTGTGACAGAATGAGATCTATTCAATTCTGTAAGCAAACAGAGAAGACCCTTATTAGACAGCTCCTATAGGAGTTGACTGATCTTGGGCTTGGTCTACTCTGTTTGCAAAGGTGCCAAAAGTCGTCATTATGAAGGAGATGGTTTACCTATTGATGTAGAAACAATTTATTGAGATACAAAAGCAGAAAGGTTTCTTCATTTAACCCTTTCCCTGTTCTATGTTTATTCCAAATTTCAATACCTACTGAATATTCATTAAAAAAATAGTTCCAACGAAATGTGGAAGGTAGATAGTAGGTAAAGAAACAGATATTTAAAATTCCATTACCAAACAGAGGAGACCCTGATCTGGGTCTACTCGGTTTGCAAATGTGTGGAAACAGGTTTATATGAAGGAAAGGGTTAAATAAAAAAAATGAACATAATACAATGGAATATACATGTTATGACTGGATATTTCAATCTTATTACATGTGTGACAGTGTATTTACACCTAATCCTTCACTTCATATAAGCACGTTTCACACATTTTCAAATAGAAGAGATCCAGATCAGACGATTCCTGATTAAGCCTTTACTCTACACCTATGCAAACTATAGGAGCCATCTGATCAGGGTCTGCTCTGTTTGCTAATGAAATTATACTAGATTTGACTCTACAGTTTCTACCAATAGCAAAAATTCCATTGTAGGTATGCCATTATAAAAAGTCATTATAAAAAGCTAATAAACATTCATGACATCATCATTTCTTACATGAATATTAAACAGGGAAAGGGTTAAGCTTGAAATTTATTTCATGTTCAACTTTGGTATTTTCTTGAAGCCATCCCTCAATGAAAAGGCCATAGCAGCAGAAAGGCTTGCCCCAGTTTCACACACACACAAGCCAACAGGAGTGGCACCAAAGGAGGTTCACATATACACCAAGTCTAAATTGCAGTCAGACATGAGGACACAGCTGTTAGGAGACAATGATGACAAAAAACATACAGGTATCAATCCTTGATTTTTCTGCCTATTTAAAAGTCACAAAATGTACTAAGCCATTTGATCAGAGTCTGCAAAAATTGTCATTCAAAATCCTCTCACAAATTTTACTCTTTCTTATTGAATGAACTCTACCTTTAAACAGTGATGGACTATTCCACTTTGTTATTTCAGTGTTGAAAGGGTTAAAGTATCATTTGAAAGGGAGTATATGGCTTTGAAGTTTGCACATTTCGGTCGGTAGATCGAACAGTTTCCGATCAATAACTGATAAACGGCTCGGTGTAGAATCTTCAAACTTGCTGTGGTGGTTGGTCATGACCACTAGAAGACCCCTACTGTTATTGAGGTCACTAAGTCAAAGGTCAAGGTCACCATGACCTTAACTGGTGAAATGTTTTGCAATCTATAACTGCTCAATGATTTGGCTTAGGATCTTCCAACTTGCTATGGTGATTAGTCATGACCTGTAGATGATCCCAATAGTTTTTGAGGTCACTAGGTCAAAGGTCAGGAGGGCTGGGGGTATACATGTTTTACAAACACCTCTTGTTTAATTGTATTATGACCCTTTGTTTTTCGTTGTTTGCCGCAAAAGATGCCATTCATCATTCAGTGCACCAGAAAATTTTAACATTGTTGACAGTAATCTTGTATTTCAAACTACTCCTACAACTTTCAAATGTTTGCAGATGAACAATGTTTATGTGAATTTTAGACGTAGCATTTTTTGACTGAAATATGTCCCTATTAATTTTTTATTGTATGCATATAAGATTTCGTAGAAAATCTTGTGTATCCAACTTCTCTGAAACTTTTTTATAGGATTTGTTTGTAATTGTCATCGATCTGAAGATGAGAATTGAAGTAAGGAATTCTAGCTGTGGTAATTTTTGACAGAATTATTGCATTTTGTTGTGATAAGACAGAGTTACAGACTGTGACCATGTAATAATCGCAAAAATGAGTTCAACATGTGTCTAAAGTGATTATTAGGTTTTCAGTGTATTCAAATAATTGTTTGAAACTCATTATATTTCTGCATATATCTAGGCCAATCAGCCAATGGTGTTAGACAGAGAAAGCCACAAGAGGATGGCGACATTGATGTTGTATTAAAACACCAGCGTAAAGTTCATGAGAAACTGGCGGAAGAGTTACTCCATCATACCCACAACCTCAAAGACTTTGCCTACGCCTCAGGAGCTATAGTGAAGAAAGATATGGAGGTAGGATTAAGTTCAAAATCGTTTAATTTTTGATACCTATTGCAGGGTTATAGGTAATATGCATTATCTATCAAAACCACATTAACCCATTCCCACTTAGGCTATTTTTAGACCTAACCTCTTTGATTTAATCTACCAAAAAGGAGCATTAACTAGAGAAAGGGACATTTTCAGAATTGTGTAGTATTGAAACCATTGTGATAAATAGAGCATTTGCTCCTGTGGAGCAAATGCTCTTTTTATCACAATGGTTTCACAGAGTGACTTTTACAGAAGCGTCAATATGTGGGAATGGGTTAAGGTGCATAACCCAGAGCTCCAGATAAGATGCGTAAATTAAATAATTTTCAGAAATAACTTTATTTCTCCATCAAACCCAATACTGTGACCACTCTTTAGAATCGTCTCGAAGAGACGATTCTAAAGAGTGGTCACAGTATAAGGTTTGGTGGAGAAAGGATGATTTTAGTTTTTGGGTACACACCATTATTTGTAGCTCTGGTGACTATCAAAATTTCTTGTTTTTAGTTTAAATCATATTTTGTTCCCACTTATTAGAATCACCTCTCCAAGATAATTCTAATAAGTAGCAGCAAGACATGTTTCCAAATGGTTTCTGATCAATAACTCATGGACCTTTATTCGTAGAATCTTCATATGTGGTAGGCAGGTCAGTCATGATGAGTAGAAAAGTTGAATGATTTTGAGGTCAGTATGTGAAAGGTTAAACTTCAAGGTCAAGGGTCAAACTAGACAAAATGACGTCTGATCAATTACTCATCAATGTTTTAACATTGAGTCCTCATATTTGTTTTGGAGGTTTGTCATTAGGAGTAGGTGGCCCTGATGATTTTGAAGTCAATATGTGAAAGGTCAAAGTCAAGGTAATTGTCTAAGCAGTTCTTTGGCTTAGTACTTAGTAAAAAAGTATCACAGCACATTTTTTTATGACCCCCTTTTAAAAAGGGTTGGTTGATCTGTCGGCAGACCAAACTGTTTCTGATTAATGTCTCATCTTCCTTTTTACGTAGAGTCCCCATAATTGCTACGGACATTGGTCACGATGAGAAGATGACTGCAGTTGATTTTGATGTATGGAGTAGAATGGTCAAGGTCAAACTTCAAGATCAAATTCCAACAACTTTAACTCTGGCAATAAGTTTGATCTATTAGAGACATATACTTAATACCTGGTGTACTTTAGCTCTATGAAACATGTCACTAATGTACTTTGCAAACGGTGTAGTCCAAGATGAGAGTGCTCCTAGAGGAGCCCTCTCTTCAGGGTCTGCACTGTTTATCATGTTACACTTTTTTCTTTTAAAAATTGAAAAATTCCTTTAATGTAATGGCCTCCATTGTTTTTTACATGAATATTCATGAGCTAAAAGATTAATAATCATTACTGACTACATGTATTGGTTTTACACATTTTGTAATTACAGAAAGTTTCAGAAACAACGAGACTTGCAACTACAAACTATACGAATCTGCAGACAGAGAGCAAGAGACTAGAGGCGAAGACCCAGTCCTGCAGCTGGTGGATCTGGATCATGCTGGTACTGGTCACCCTCACATTTCTGTCCATGGTTGTCCTCTTGCGAATTCTGCCAAAACCGTCCTAGTACTATGACTGTAATGATCAGTGTTGTAAAATGATTACCGGTATCAAGTGTCTTTCAAGAAACATTGTGGTTTGCAGTTAGTTTCTGGCAGAAGGTGCAGAAGATCAGATCCAGTATTGGTGGAGGGAATAAGGAATTTATATGCTAGATATTCACTTGACTTTATCTTTTATTTAATGAATTGTCATTTAAGAAATCATGACATTTATTAGATGAACTTTTTTAACCCTTTACAGTTTACTCTATAAAAAATTTAATGCACCTTTCTACTCCTTTGCAAACAGAGTAGACCCAGGTCAGTTGGCCCAGGAGCCATCTAATCAAATGTCTGCTCTGTTTGCTTATGGCATAACTCTTTCCCTGTTCAGAATGTCTTTCAAATGTCATGACCTTATGAATATTCATTGATAGAATCTTCTTACTTGAACATGGTTGACAGATAATTTTTTATATTGGTAGAAACAGCAGAATATCTATAAAATTCCATTGAAAAATAGAGAAGACCCAGATCACACAGCTCCTATGTATGATTTGGGTCTACTCTATTTGAAAAATGTGTGAAAACATGTCTATGAAGGAAATGGATAATTTACACCTATTTCTACAGTTTTTGCTTGTCAGAGCCAAAACATCCTGTGTTCATATGCCATTATAAAAATGATCTAATTAATATATTCATGATGTCATAATTTCTTTCATGAATATTCATGGAGTAACGGGTTAATGGCATATGAACACAGGAATATTTGGCCATAGCAGAAACAGTAGAAGCCTTCCAGCTGGTTTGTGGTTGCTCAGTGGTTCTACCCAGGTTTTATTCTGTGTATGAAACAATGCAGTTTGTTCCATGCAAGGAATAATCTTTGGGCTCTTCCTCCATCTGCAGTTAGCTGGACATCGCGATATTACTGAAATACTGTTTAAGCGACAGAAGACACCAAACAAACAAATTATCATCAAAAGTTTGCAGTCTGAATGAGGCTTACAGTTGTATCATGTACGGTGTGTTGAAAGAGTGATGTCAACATCATTGACTTAGGCCAGTTATATTATGTCTAAAGATATACAATACACAGAGCTCCAGATAAGATGCGTAAATTTAAACAGTTTCAAATATAACTCCTTTATTTCTCAACCAAACCCTATACTGTGACCACTCTTTAGAATCGTCTCGAAGAGACGATTCTAAAGAGTGGTCACAGTATAAGGTTTGGTGGAGAAATGACGATTTTAGTATTTGGGTACATATCGTTATATGCAGCTCTGATACATATACACACACTATCAACAGCTCAGTGTAACTTCATGTATGTTTTGTAACATTTATATGCAGTTATATATGCAGTAAAAACCCTCTAAAGTGACCCCCAGAAAAAGTCTAATGCTGGATATTGGCAGCTTGATGCAGGATGAAAGTAATCCAGAAAGCTGCATTAAGCAACCACCTGCTTTTAAAGACACATGTGTTTATTAATACGGGTCACTTTAGGCGGGTTCTATTGCATGTAATGTATCCATAGTTTCTTTAAAACAATGAAAATTCTTGAATCAGAAAGTTTGATTTAGAAGACATTCAGATAAAGTGACGGCTGTGGTCTTTGGCACTTTTGCTGGCATATAGAAAATCTTGCATCAGCGTTTCTTTCTTATTTTGATAAATATTGTACAAGTTGGCTAAAATGATGCATGGTTTATTATGAATTTTAAAGCACTGAAATGCAGCAGTTGTATGTTATAACCCAGTTACTTTCTTTTTCAATGATATTTTGATTTGTGGGTTTTATCCATGAATACATAGGTTCCCTTAACACTTTACTCCATAGATACACCTTTCTACACCTTTGCAAACAGAGTAGACCCTGATCAGACAGCTCCTATAGGAGCTGTCTGATCAGGATCTGCTCCGTTTGCTTATGCAATAATATAGATAAGATTCTACAATTTCTACCGAGACCAAATATTCCTGGGTTCATGTGCCATGTTAAAAATTATTCCAATTAATATTCATGAAGTCGTTATTTCTTATTCATGAATATTCATGGAGTAAAGAGTTAATAGGACATAGGCAACTAATGTAGACCTAGATTAACCAGAGAGCTACTTATAAATAAACCTGTCAGAATAGGATTGCACCATTTTTGCTCCCATATTGTTACCATCAGTAACATGCTGCTGTTTGCAGTCATAGCCCTGTGCAAAAGTTCAACATACAAATATGGAGGAGCCTATGTAACCCTTTACCTCATGAATATATAGTGAAACCTCTCTATAGCGACCACTAAGTTGTGTTAATTAGTTGATATCGTGGGCAGGTAGTTGCTTAAAGCAAGGTGAAAGTAAAACAGAACGCTCCTATAGGAGCGTTCTGTTTTACTTTCAGCTTGCTTTAAGCATCCACCTGCCTTTAACACAAAACACCTGACGTAATTTAGTGGTCATTATAGAGAGGTTTTACTGTATAGGTAAGATTTTTATTACATAATAAATATTAATTTGGTTAAATTTTATGAAAGCAAATGTTACTAGATTTATTATATCCCTGCAAACAAAGTTTGAGAGGGGGTATATTGGAGTCAGTGTGTTGGCCGGTCGGTTGGTCTGTCCATCCATGGCAGCTGAGTGTCTGTCAGTCCGTGGTAGCTGAGCAGGGGAATTTGATCACCTTTAGTGAATAGTGATAGTTCTAGTTTACCTGGTAGACAGTGTAGAACCAGAACTAGAACATGATTTAAGCAAACAGAGCAGACACCGATCATACAGTTCCTGCAGGAGCTGTCTCATCTACTCTGTCTACTCTGTTTGCGTTGGTGTTAATAGTTATATCTATGAATTAAAAGGCTACTAACTAGGCATGATATTGGTAATTAGAAATCTGATTTTAATGTAGCGAGGATGATACCCCTCTCAATTCAGTAGAGCCATTCTAAATATGACCCTCGAAATGGTTAGAATTTCTCATTACATATGAGCAGTGTATATTCTTCCGCTAAGCTGACTTCTTAGCCCTTTCCCTGTTCTATATTTATTCCAAATTTGAATACCTACTAAATATCCATGGACAAAATAGTTATAATAAAACATGGAAAGTGGAACATTGTAGACATTTTAGAAAGTAAAGACACGGCTGTTTCAAATTCTATTAACAAACAGAGTAGACCCTGATCAGACGGCTCCTCTAGGAGCCGTCAGATCTGGGTCTACTCTGTTTGCAAATGCGTGAAAACACGTTTACATGAGGGAAAGGGTTAAACTTGTATGCATATATACACCTTTTAATGCCTTTGCAAACAGAATAGACCCAGATCAGATGTCTCCTGTAGAGGAGCCATCTGATCAGGGCCTGCTCTGTTTCCCTCATGAAACACCACAGATCTGATTCTACCTTTTGTGCAGATATCTAAAATTCCCTTATTCATAATGCCATTATAAAAGTTCAGCTAAAACTAATTGCGGCATGTGCTTAGTTTTAAACAATTATTAGATGTATAGTGTACTTGTCCATGGTAGAACATGTGTTTGTGAAACACTATGTCCCCAACATATACTGGACATAATGTGATAGCCGCAACCTTTACGGAGATACACAGATCGAGTCTTCATTTTTGGCATGCATACTCATCTCTTGAAAATGCAACTTTTGGTTTGTTCCATGTCAAGGCCAGACTTGAAGGCTAAAGGTCAAATTCAAAGCACCTTTGGGAGGGGTAGTGTTTCACAAATACATCTTGTTCTAATTCAGAAACTGTCATGTATCTTGTTTACGTTAAGTGGGTCGTATTTGAAGAAATAGATACTACATGTACGTGTAATAATGATTGTTATTTTTTATGCCTGTTGAATTTGTGCAATATAAAAGAATAAATTTGATAAATGCATGGACATTGGTTTTGATTTTATTGTGGCTGGCTCAATTATTACGATACATTATGTCGACCTTAGTTGCATACTACAGAGAATGTGGTGCCTCAAAGAAAGTAATGTTTGGCTTACAGTAAAACCACTCTAAGCCGGAATTCTAGAAGAGAAGAATTTAGATACGTTTAGGTATTTGACTGCTTAATGTAGGGTGAAAGTCATGCAGCAAGCTCCTAGAGGAGCTTTCTGCATGACTTTTACCCTACATTTAGCTGCCATCTGTCTGCAAGACCGATTTTTATACTAAATTTAATGGCTGGTTTAGAGGAGTTTTACTTTTTATGTAGTGTGATATCGGGCTTGAAACTAGGCCAGATACTGCCTCTGATTAACCATCAGTATCTACTGTATATCTCTATTAACGCTTTACTCCATGAATATTCCTGTAAGAAATAATGATGATATAATGAATATTAATCAAATTAATATATAATAACAAATGGACACAGAACGTTTTGGCCATGACAGAATCTGTAGAATCATATCTATATTACACCATTAGCAGGAGCCATTTGATCTGGGTCTACTCTGCAAAGGCTAATGTGTATATGTGGAGAAAATCATTAAAACTTGAAAAACAACAGAACTTGATAAGATGCAGTGCCTGACACAGCTGCTGATCTGGTTCTACAATGTTTACGTAGCCCCAAAAATACTTTATTCTGTTCAACAGCTTATATAGTTAAGAAAGTAGACCATATGTTTGTGAATGATTATTAAAATGGTTTTAGAAAGATATTCTCGAATTATTATTAACGAGTAACCATGTAAGATAGCTGTTTCAACACGAAAGGGACATCAAGATCCAAACGGTTTGCCACTCGGCCTGTTGTTTCTCCAAGCTTGGTTGAAATGGAAGAAAGTGAAATTGTAATAGCTCCTGTCATATTCTATAGTACTAACATACTGCATGTCTGGTTGTCAACCCTTTTACAGTTGCCAATCAAGCTGCCCTCTTTTCTTCTACGCGGACAGGAAAACCTTAGTACTCTATGAAGATGCCCTCCAAAATGCGGAAACCGAAGGGTCCTTGTATCGATAGGTGGATCCAGTTTGTTTCATGCTATTTACCACTGTATTTGTCATCGCGGTTGTTGTAGATTAGTCGGAAATGAGATACGTTTATTTACACCGTTTTGTCTTTTAGGGTTGGGATGGAATAAGGGTTCCTCTCAACCGGTTAAGACCCCCCCACACACACACACACACACACACACACACACACCATCACCACCACCACCAGTGACATTTGTTACTGACCGTTCCTACCCCTAATATTTGTTTGGTGTGTCTTTGATCGTCTCTTTTTGTGTTTGATAGGCATATACAGTGTTGTTCGGGCTACTGTATGTTCTGTATGTGGTGTTTCCTGCTTGACCCATACATTTACTTTTTCGAACCTAATTGGCAAACAGTTTGGATCCAGAAGAGTCACTGGTTCTAAACAACCAAGTAAGATGATTTAACCCTTTCCCTGTTGTATATTCATGTAGGGCGTCATGAATATTGATACGATTATTTTTTATAATGGCATATGAACACAAGGCATGTTGGTTCATGCAGAAGCTGTAGAATCAGATCTATATAACACCATAAGCAAACAGAGCAGACCCTGATCAAACGGCTCCTATAGGAGCCGTCTGATCTGGGTCTGCTCTGTTCGCAGATGCGTTAAATGCGCTTACATAAGGGAAAGGGTTAACAGTACTAGATCTAACTCTAATTTGATAGCATGCATTATCTGAAAGGACGCTTCTTAAGACATTTGCAAATGGTATAGACCCAGATGAGTTGTCTCGCTGGGAGACAGATATTCCTTGTTCTAGTACCATTGCAGTGGTTTGACCGATTTACCCCATTTCGTCCTCGATATTCAGATTTTTTTTGTCAGGGGAGATAACTGATTCCTTCTTCATATTTAGTCGTATAAGGAGTTGCACTCCTTTACCCTTTTCGGGCTACCCTGTTCAAGGTATTCACTAATTTATAATTAATAACTTTCATCTGTAATACAAGTACAGCAAAACATTTCTACAATTATAATCCTTCAAAAGAACTCTAATTGTTAAGACCGATGGTAGTTTAGTGCAGGGCAAATGTATAGGAGCATCATTACTTTTCTCCTGCAGACACTAGAACAGCGATGAAACATCACTGTTGCTACGCTATAGTACAAGATCCAACATCATATTGTCTGGGAATAAAGGGGGGGGGGGCTCACCATTTGACACCTACGCGAAACTTGAACTATTTGATACGGTATTCTAGGACGCTGTGTCATTTATATTTTATACCCCATTTTTAAAACACATGTGGACTGGGTGCTATATAGGAATCACATTGTCCGCCGTCGCGTTTTTCCGGGACATTTGCCTTTTTCTTGAAAACTATTTTTATACCACCTTCAAACTTAATACATGTTATAATTGTTATGTGGAGACAGCCTTCTCCATGTTTCATAACTCTTGCATAAAATTTGACAGAAGTATGCCCCTTTTTAACTTCATATTTTGTCTCTTAATTGGGACATATTTTTGGGACATGCTGTTTTCTTGAAACCTGTTTATGATATTGTCTTCAAACCTGGTACATATTATGAGGGTGATGCGAGGATGTGCAGTCAACAAGGGTTGTAACTCTAAATTCATTTTTGAGTGAGTTGTTCCCCTTAGTTACTTTTCAGACTAGGCACAACTGTGAAACTTTACATATGGATAGTGGGTGATGAGAGGATGTGCAGTCAACAAGGGTTGTAACTCTGAATTCATTTTTAGGGAATTATTCCCCTTAGTTACTTTTCAGAAGCAATATTTTGTCCGGAGCATGACTTCTCAAGTATTGTAGGCACAACTGTGAAACTTTATGTATGAATATAGGGTGATAAGAGGATGTGCAGTCAACATAGGTTGTAACTCTCAATTCATTTTAATGGAGTTATTCCCCTTTGTTACTTTTCAGAAGCAACTTTTGTTTGTCTAGAACATAACTTCTCAAGTATTGTAGGTACAACTGTGAAGCTTTATATATGGTTAGAGGGTGATGAGAGGACGTGCAGTCATTAAGGGCTGTAACTGTAACTGTAAATCCATTTTGAGGGATTTATTCCCCTTTGTTACTTTTTTTGTCCAGCGCATAACTTCTCAAGTACTACCTCTACATTTCTTCACCATTGAACCTCAAATTTTTCATATGCATTTATAATAATGTGTAGATGTCATGTGTGTGACATAATTTTGATGTGAGTCATTCTTTGATTGAACTTTTTTTTTCTTTCCACAGGTGTGGATGAAAGGATTATTGAGCTATTGCCTTTTGTAATTAAGTCATTGGATCTTTTGACAAGGTGGTGGGTGGCGGTATCAATCACCTTCAGTGATAGTTCCAGGGTTTTTTTCGCCTTGAAGTATCCAGGATGGCATTACCGTGACTTTGCAAGCTAGTCCCAGCTTTAATGTTCTTGCTGGGCAGCTGTATTATTTTTACCAGTTCTTATTCGGTACTGGCATTTCCAATACTCAAATAGACAAATTCGGGTTTTATTTAAACAGAGGTGTGATTTTTCCTCGCTTGTACTCTTCACTTCACTTATCCTGTGACCAGGGCCCGTATTCATAAAGTTCCTTAGGAATATTTTAACCTTAGGACAACTTAGGAGAACATTTCTGTCTACATTAATGCTAAACTATTGAGTAATATTTATTCACTGACTTCTAGAATATTTTGTTACGTATATATTTTATATACAGCTTTATTTCTCTTAAATATATTCACTTGTTTTGATTTTATAAGATTAAGGAATATTCAAGAAACTAAGGAATATTCTTAAGTTTCTCTTTGGAAGTTTTATGAATATGAGTCCTGATCGGTCGTAGGGGCATGTTCGCTGAGTTCATGACAATATCTTTCTACTTTGTTCTGTTGTCCACTTCTCTCTGATATTGTAAAGCTCAAACCTGACCCATAGGAGCTTCCTGTATGATTTTCACCCTACATTAAGCTGCCACCACTGGCACTTGATCGAAATAGACTATAGTTGTGTAATATAATAGTTATATCATATACGTAGTGTATTAATGTACTAGTTGCTATAAAAAAAAACTATAGTCTTTTTCGATCAAGTGCCAGTGGCTGCCACCTGTCTCCAAGACCGATATTTATACTAAATTTAACGTCGGATTTAGAGGGTTATACTATATTAACCCTTCGCTTGCTATTCACGTCAATATACCTACCTGTAAATAGTGAAGACCCAGATGAGACAGCTCCTGCAGGAGCTGTCTCATCAGGGTCTGCACTGTTTACAAATTGACTGTGCAACCAGTGTACTCCACAGCAGTGATTGCACAGCGAAATACGTGTACACAGTGAAGATATATGTAATTATACAACAAGGCATGGGTAAAGAAGGAGAAATGTGTTTTAAAATTCAGCAAGCGAAGGGTTAAAGACCGGTCACATCCTTGTTCATGTTGTAACACTGAACATTCAAGAAAGGTCTATTAACCCTTTCCCCGTAAATTATTACTGAATGAATATTCAAAGACAGACGTTTTATAATAACACATTAACAAGAAAAGTATTGACTGTAACAGTACTTCAGGATCAAATCTAAATTATCCCATTTAAGCAAACATAGCAGACCAAGATCAGACAGCTTCAATAGAAGCTGTCTGATCTTGGTCTACTTCCGTTTCAAATGTGCCAAACGTCCTCTGTATAAGAGAATGAGATAAAGGTAATGTATCTATAAATGACAAACATTAACCCTTTCCTCCATAAAATATTCATGTAAGAAATAATGACGTCATGAATATCAATTAGATTAATTTGTTACAATAGCACATGGAAACATGAATTTTTGGCCATAGCAGAAACTGTAGAATCGTATTTATATCTTAATTGCCATAAGCAAACCGATCAGACCCTGATCAGACAGCTCCTGGGAGCCCGACATCGCAAATTCGTATTCTAAGTTGTTATTTTTTCCAAATCAAACATCCTTTCATTTAACAAACTACAATTGCGTTCTATTTTTACAGTCATCAAAATCGCGTAATTTATAGACACGCTGTCTGAACAGGAAAACATAGCAGATCCTGACCAAACACCTCCCTAACCTTTTCACCGCCAATGTCGCATAAATGCACCACGACAAATAGTGCAGTCAAGGCAACGTCTGATCCGGGACTTCACTTTTTGTCTCAATCTCAGTTTCTATATCTGTGCTTTATTCCTTTGACATTTGCATGTACATTTCCTCATTTAACTGAATGATTTAACAAACTTGCATTGCAGACGACAATTAGAAAGTTGGCGCCGAAAGGGTTATAAAGAGCTTTCTGAATTGGTCTGCTCTGTTTGTAAATGTGTAAACAGAGGTCCAGACAAGATGCGTACATTAAAATAGTTTAACTTCTTTATTTCTCCATCAAACCGTGTGTTGTGACCACTCTTTAGAATCGTCTCGAAGAGACGATTCTAAAGAGTAGTCACAACATACAGTTCTGTGCAGAAAGGATGACTTTAGTAGTTAAATACGCATATCTGTTGTTCTGTGTAAGTCTGCGTCTTTATCATGTAAATGGTTAAATTAGTTTTACCCTCAGCTCTCGACATATTGCTCTTTTGTTAGTTATGTGGCATAATCCTGCAGTACAGCGAAGCTTGTGTCAAACGGCCACTAAAACCAAGCATTAATTTAAGTCTATCGACCAGTTGGTAGCTTGATGCAGGATGGACTTACTTGTATGGCTTAATTCATTCTTGCATTATGCAACACCTTCTTTTAAAGCAAGATACGCTTATAAATTGAGTGGCAGCTGTAGCCAAGTTTCACTATTGTGCAGTTTGATTCTACTCTTGTAAAACGCGAAAAATATTGTGGAATTAACTCTTTTAACGCTGAGTTTTCAAATGGACTGTCCCAAAATTAGAATTGGTTATACTTACTGTGAATATTCACGGATATTTTAAAGAAAAACTAACATGACAAACCGTTCATGCCCCGATCAAAGGGCTAATCTACAAGCCCTCTCATCTTGGTCTACACTGTTTACAAAGGACGTTAATACATGTACTGTGTGTCCCGTACTGAAAGTAGACTCGTTATAGAATATTCCGGTGTTTCTGCGCTATACTGACCGTAGGCATATTTCCAAAACGTGTGTCTCAATCGGTGCTGTTCAGCTCAGTTAAAAGCAGAGAGTGTCAAATTCAATATGCTTCATTCTCTCTTATGCTGCTGTTCATTTCGCACATCAACTATGGGAACGCTTATTACTTATTCTGGAATGACTTAACTTTTCACGTCATGAATATTCATGTAAGATATAATTACGTCATGAATATTAATTATTTGTGTTATAATGACACTATGAGCAAAATGATTTTTATCTTGAGAGAAACTGTATGCTTAGCAAACAGGAGCAATCTGATCTGGGTCTAGTCTGTTTGCTTTTAACATGATATAGATCGGATTCTGCAGTTTTTATCAAAGCAAACGAATTTACATTATAAAAATTCAGCTAAATTGAGCTAATAAATATTCGCGATGTCATAATTCCTTACATGAGTATTGGATAGAGAAAGGGCTTATGACTCTTCAATCCAGTCAGAGCATGCCCAGATCAGACTGTATCTACTAGTGTAGTCTGGTCTGGATCTACTCAAGCTGGGGGTGTGGAGTGAAGCGTTAAAATGGAGTAAAATGTCTACTAAGCACATTAACCCTTTCACTGTCAATGTCGCATAAATGTGTTATTTCGTATACAGTAGAACTCCTTTAATACGACCACTTAATGAATAAAAATGGATGTCTTTATAAGCAGGTGGTTGCTTAAAGCAGGACAAAAGTAATGCTGAAAGCTCCTCTAGGAGCTTTCTGCATTACTTTCGTCCTGCATTAAGCTACCACCTACCTCTACCACCCAGAATTATACCTCTTTTAGGTGGTCGCATGAGAGTGGTGTTACTGCATAAACAAGTTGTATCCAGAGAAATCCGGTGTCACATCAGGATCCAAACTGATTGTAATTGTGTTGTTTTTTTGTTTTTGTTTTGTATTTTATTAAAGAAAACGGGAGAAAATTAAACAAACGAAGAATGTAGAAGACTACAACTTTTGCAGACGACAATATTTGCAGACGACAATATTTGGCAGCGAAAAAATATTTTCATTATTCAGTCATATTCAAACTTGAGGGACCTCTAAGAGTATCCTGTGTTTGCATACAGCAACATTCCTCTAACGTCAGAATAATGTGACTGGGTGGGGTGCCCTTGCCATTTACCTGCGGCAGGAGTATTCCAGTGAGGCAGCACTATAACTTGTCTCATGCGGGTGCCGTCTGCAAATAACTGAAATACTGTTGGTCGGACGTAAAACCCAACTCACTCACTCACTCTAACGCAACCATCAAAACAAGATGTCTAACTCTGGGTCTTAATCCTTTCCCTCATATAAACACATTTTCATGCATTTGCAAACAGAGTAGACCAAGATCAGATGGATCCTATAAGATCCGTCTGATCAGGGTCCGCTCTGTTTGCTAATAGAACTTGATAGATCTTGTTCTTTAGTTTCCAAAATGGCTACAATATCCAACCTTCCTTATTTCATTATAACTATTTTGTCCATGAATAGTCAGTAGGTATTGAACTTTGGAATAAACATAGAACAGGGAAAGGGTTAAAGGCAGGTGCTTGCTTAATGCAGGATGGAAGTAATGCAGAAAGCTCCTATAAGAAATGACCGATATATTTATGCGCATGCGTATTCTTGCGACTTGCATATTTTACGGGACTTGCAGATTTTACGGTACAACGGCCGTCCTGCATTCAGCAGCCACCTGGTTTTAGACACGCACGTGTGTGCATTAAGTAGTTATGCTGTATTCACTAATATTTTAGTTTAACCCATTCCTCCATAGGCTATTTTTAGATCCAACCTCTTTGGATGAATCTACCCAAAAGGAGCATTTACTAGAGTAAAGTAAAATTTTAGAATTTTGTAGTTTGAAACCATTGTGATAAATAGAGCATTTGCTCCTATAGGAGCAAATGCTCTAATTATCACAATGGTTTCATAAAGTGACTTTTACAGAGGCGTAGAAAGGCGTATTTGTGGAGGAAAAGGTTAATTTTGAAACTCTGACTAAACCACAGCCAATTGAATATTTTTCCAAACTTTTGAAACATTTGTCTGAAATTGAGGGATGAATTCATATACACATGTGTACATGTATGTACAATTATGAACGTAGAACAAATTGTAGACATTTGTATAAAAAACAGTGGCGACCTATAACAGCAATATTAAATTTTGGTTATTAGATGGGGTCTCGAATTTAGTCTCAACATATTAGTGGATATATGAACCCAGAATACACGTAAGCATGGAAACCGACCTAATACATGTACATTCACTGTACAAATGTTTGAACAGATATACAAAGCAAAATACACACGTCACAAACAATCTGAGCAGTCAACGATTTAAAGCAACAATAACTTCTCCCTGGTGTTCGTTTTACCACAGGCCATAGAGATCTTAACTTACTATAGTACCATGTCTTAAACCATATCCCACTTTCCTCAACCTGACTCGGCATTTGCAAACAGCTTGGATCCAGATGAGACGCCGAGTAACTCGGCGTCTCATCCTGCTCCTGGGATCCAAGTTGTTTGACACTCGGTCAATAGTTTCTCCTAAGCTTGTTGGAATCGAAAGTAGCCAGGATTGCATCAGGTCAAGAATCGAGCAGATATTTTTTCAGAGCGGAGTATAAGGATTAATTGTCATTAAGCATTCTACTGTAGCAATGCAGCGAAGTGTATTACTGTCAATTAGACTAGGCTCGCTTTTACAGTCCTCGTTTTACGGGATGGAATTCTTTGCGTATAATCGGTAAAGTAAACAGGGGAAATAATCCCGTATGTTTTCATAGCCCTCTGAGGGACCGTATTCATTGTTATATTTATTGGTTTCCATTACTGGAGGATGTATTGCAGACTGCCATAGGACAAATAAAAGATACAGATGGGCAAATTGATATCCCCTAATAAAATGGTTGCTTTAATTGGACTCATCTGGCTCACGTCGCCTCCTAATACTAGCTAATCGAACATCGCCCATTTTTGGCACTACGCACGGAGGCCGTGTCTCTATAGATCAACTTTAGACCTTGCCCTACTGTAAATATAAGGTCAGCTGATATGCTGATCTGTTGCAATTTTCACTTACTTCCAGTTCTTTGAAGCCTTTAAGAAACTACCGAATGTCAAATAGCACTGATCCTATGGGGCGCTCTGTTAGTCGGCTTTACAATTTGAACCAAGCTTATTACAAACGCCTCTTAGACCATGCTTAACGTAAGGGTTAACCCTTACAGTGCGGGACATGAGTCACCAATGCCCTTTGCAAACAGTGTAGACCCAGGTGAGAGGACTCCTAGAGGAGTCCTTTCATCAGGAGCTTCACTGTTTGCCATGTTATACTTTTCTTTAAAAAATCATTAAATATTCACCATAACCTTGACCTGGTTGAATTTTGGAATAGTCCATCTGAAAATTAAGCGTTGCAAGGGTTAATCTATCTTCCATATTTGTCTATTTTGTAAACTTGTACGTGCTGTGAAGCATGTATATATTGTAATGTATACATGATAGTAAGTATACAGACAGGGAGAGAGGATGCGCAGACAGACATATACACTGTGTAAGAGAAAGAGACAGACATATAAATAGAGGTAGAAAGAGAGAGAGAGAGAGAGAGAGAGAGAGAGAGATCTATATAGTTTTATAAGCCAAAAAAGTAAAGTAAAGTACCTAGTTATAGTCTACTTTCAGTCCGAATGACCGCTCAGCCGACTGTACATTTAGAAGCCAACAGAACCTACCCTGATCCGACGGTTCCTACAGCAGCCGTCTGATCTGGGTCTACTCTGTTTACAAAGGCGTTAAAAATCTCTATAGAGTAAATAGTAGGGGACATTTTTCGAAATTTTGTTACCTGGTTTACAATGACAGGATACTTTCAGATAATGAAGAGTATGACTTAAGAATCAAAATAAGAAGGGTGGCAGCATTGTGGTACAATTATAAAGCACTAAAATTTGAGTTTCCATGGCAACGGCTATGTCGTAGAAATAAAATAGATATCATACACAAAGATCTCTTAATATCTTTTTAACTAGTGAAGGGATTTTCACAAAACTTTATAATTGAATGACTAATATCAAGGCAATGTTACAAATATAAGTTTCAATTGATTCCCTTTAAGGTCAATGTTATGGTTAGGGGTCAAAGGTCAAATTTTAGCTTTTTTCTCTGTTTCAAGACCTTTTCGTTCTACAATTTTACATTAACATAGGTATATTTTAGTAAAACTTGGCACAGATATTCATTTAAAAAGGGAGGTGCCCTTTACAACAAATTTTATAAGTGTGTCAAGGTCAATGTCACAAATAGAGGTCAAACGTCACATTTTAGAAGTCAAACATCATTTTTTACTAATTTGTGAATGTTGAAGTCCACTTGTTCTACATATGTGATGTATTTCTAATAACTTTGCAAGATCAACATACTAAATCAGTATCCTCTACCAAGGACTTTGGTACATACTGTCAATGTCAAGGTCGCAAGTAGAGGTCACATTTAAGAAGTCAAAGGTCAAATTTGTACTTTTTGTGCAATTTAAGTACATTTTCCCATGTATGTGATGTATGTTTTGTAATAAATGTGCACATACACCTTACTAAGTCAATATCCTCTATCAAGGACTTCGGTACATATTGTCAATGTCAAGGTCGCAAGTAGAGGTCAAAAGTCACATTTGAGAAGTCAAATGTCAAATTTGTACTCTTTGTGCATTTCAGTCAATTTTTTCTACCTATGTGATGTATATTGTAATTAATGTGCACACAATACTAAGACAATATCCTCTACCAAGGACTTGGTACATAAAATCAAGGTCATTGGAAGGTCAAAGGTAAAACTTGAGAACTATTTTCTTAATCTAACATGAATATTTCGTAAATCGAGGAAGAGACATAAATATAATGGTCATACACAACAGTTTAATGATATATTATTTTAGATCAATAAATTGTACCTTATAACGAATTATGTCAAGAGACTCTTCTTTCAGCATTTCAGATAATATCATTATAGTTAGTTTGCACCTTGTTTACATTTAAATGATCACAATTCTCTCAGAAATATCACCTAAGTGTTGGTGTTTTTTTTTCAATTTCATTAATAACTATGACTAAGCACATATTTATCACAAACGTGCTGTAATCATACTGTTAAATATCACAAATGATTTAAAAATCATCATCACCGCCATTCAAAATCACTATCACCGACATTCAAAATCACTATCACCGACATTCAAAATCATTTTCAGACAATCAAAATCATCATCACAGACATTCAAAATTGTAACAATAACAAGGTACATGTATCAATATCTTAATAGTGGCATTACTTCAAACTTAGCATGCATATGCAACTTATAGAGGCAAAAATATTTTGGGGTGACATATCAAGATCATGTTCATACATCAAGGTCAAATGTCAAATTACTGGTCGAATTTAGATTGGCGATAAATTTGTCACCATTCAAAATATATCCCTCAAACTTAGCATGGATTTGCAACTTATGGAGGCGAACGTTTTAGTGGTGACTTTTTAAGGTCAATGTCATACATTATGGTCAAGTGTCAAATTATGGGTCAAATTTAGATTGGTGATAATTTTGTCGTCTTCAACATACATCCTTCAAACTTGGCATGCATGTGAAACTTATGGAGGCGAACATTTTAGGGGCGACCTATTAAGGTAAAGGTCATACATTAAAATCAAACGTTATATCGGGGACATTGTGTTCCACAAACAGATTTCGTCGTTTTTAAATCACAACGTGTGTATACCACAGGCATTATTTACAACATGTATACACATTACATAATATAGAATATGTCAGTAGACTGTATTTTACTTGAAAAAGTACAAGAACAATTGTTTTTACAGCATATGGGAACAAAAAGTTTTCCTTGAAAAGTAAGCTTGGTTTGTTAAAATGTTCATTTAAAATCATCTCTGTTTTTAAACACCAAGAACAAAATTGATTTCAAACCAAATAAGCAAACCACTGTCAATATGATAGATCTAATAATGCATGGGTAGTCACATTCATTCATTGAATATCACAATGTTGATTGTGGCCAAATACAACTAAGCTATCAGTATAGGTGATTATTACCCCTGCCCACCACCTTGTCACAAGCGACAATAGCTCAATAATCCTTTCATTCACTTAAATAGCATATGAAAAATAACAAAAGGGAATAAATCCTTCAAAAATGAATTTAGAATTACAGCCATTGTTGACTGCACATCCACTCACAACCCTCTTTTCATATATAAAGTTTCACAGAAAAGTTATGCTCCAGACAAACAAATTGATTCTAAAAAGTAACTATGGGGAATAACTCCCACAAAAATTAATTTAGAGTTACAACCCTTATTGACTGCACATCCTCTCATCACCCTTTATCCATATAACAAGTTGAACAGTTGTGCCTACAATACTTGAGAAGTTATGCTCCGAACAAAATTTGCTTCTGGAAAGTAACTAAGGGGAAAAACTCCCTCAAAAATTAATTTAGAGTTGCAACCCTTATTGACATCACCCTCTCATATCCTCTCATCATCCTCTCTCCATATATAAAGTTTCACAGTTGTTTCTACAATATTTGACAAGTTCTGCTCCGGATAAAAAATTGCTTATGAAAAGTAACTAAGAGGAATAACTCCCTCAAAAATGAATTTAAAGTTACAACCCTTGTTGACTGCACATACTCTCATCACCCTCTATCCACATAGTTATGAAGTTTCACAGTTGTGCCTATAATACTTTAGGAGTAATGCTCCGGATGGACGGACGGATGGACGGACGATGGACGGACGGAAGGACGGACGGACGCACGCGATTCCAATATAGCCCCAGCTTCTTTAGAAGTGGGGGTATAATTACATATTTTGTCCATGTCAGTTTATTTTATACTTAAGCAGCTCATAACTATTGAAAATCCAAGTATTTCCATAAGTTTCGTATGTTCAAATATCACACGAACACTGACAGTTAGCTGAACATTGAATAATCGCTTCGTACACGAGCCTCAATTAGTTTTGCATGCGCACAGTGCAAGCTCCTTAAATCCCTTCACGATCAAGGACTTGTCTGTCCACAATGTATGCGGGTGGACTTGCCAACCAAACAAAGTTCAGGTGATTGAAAATTTTGTTTGGAAATTCAGACATAAATACCAAATGCTGTCACTGTTTCAGCTATTTTGGTAGATTCACCAAATGAGTATTCCCATCAACTTATTTCAAAATCTGACCATCGGTTTGTAGAAATATATCCTGAAAGAGGGAAATCCTTCGAAAGCATAAGTAGTAATGCGAAAGCAGAAAAATGCAGACTGTTTTATTGAGTCTGTTCGTGACTAGTTATTAAAAAAGGAACACTACTACTCACGCCCCCTAGCACTGGCTTAAGCAGTATTCAATTAATAACATAAAAACTAATGATCCCGAAGGACCAGTAAGTATATCGACACTGAGAATTTAAATTTGTTTTCTTTTGGTTGTCATGGCAACCAGAGTTCCGCATGGTTTCAAACCATTTGTGCTATTTTGGGAGGCGGTTACCTAATGATTATTCCAATCAAATTATTCTGAAGTCAGACCATTGGTTTTGGTGAAGAGAAGATTTAAAATTTTGCTATGTTTTCTCTATACAGACAAACAGGCCCCGCCCCCTAGCGGTCATGTTGTTTTAGATATTGTCATGAGTTTAGCTACTTGGGAAGATAGTCACCTAATGATTATTCCCATCAAATTATTTTGAAACCTGACAACCAGTTTCGCAGAAGAAGAGGTTAGAAGATTTTTCTGTTGGTTGCCATGGCAACCAGAGTTCTACATGGATCCACATTTCTTTAGCTATTTTGACAGGGAATCACCCAAAGACCATCCTTGGAAAGTTTCAGTACATTTGACAATATAATTTTAGAGGTGATGTCACTTGAAATAAAATATTGACGACAGACGGCACACGATGAACGACGCCTGACGACCGACACATGAGGATCACAATAGCTCACCTTGGCACGTTGTGAGGGATGTATTTTGAATGGCTACAAATAGACAGTCTTCTTGATTCGACTTGTTTGTTTGATACAATGATGGAAAGAACTTCATAAAAATTGTAAATAATTCGAAAATATTGTGCAAAAATCACTAAAAATAGTTCTTTTATAGCCGTTGCTATGGTAACAAAGGATATATTTACTGTTCATTTGTAAATAAAATGTTCCAACAATAATCACATGGAAGACCACACCAATACTTTATACAAATAACAAGACAAACATGCTGTAAAAAGAGAATGTAGGCTAACTTTATAATTCACTAGAAAATGTCAATTTTAGAACCACAAATGAATTTCATATCATTTTAATAATATTTTTGTTGCCATGGCAAACAGATCTGTGTCACAGAATGTTAACATAATATTTGCGTAATTTTGTAAGTAAATAGCAAGGTCTTACAATAATTCATTATTTAGACATTTAGAAAAAACAATAAAGACCTGTTTTCAAAAAAGTGAAAAATTAGGCAAAATTACATACGTTATTGCCATAGTAACCAGTCATTGAGGAAAAAATTATTTTAACTTAATTTCAAATCAACACTAGCCATCTCTCATTTCCAAAGAGTAAACGATGGGGACATATTTACATCCATTAGCAAACTGGCAGTCCTTTTAAATTCTGTATATCATTTTGTAGCTTGTTGCTATGGAAACCATGATTTCCACTAGAATGTTATTGGGAATGTTCTGCCACCCTTCTAAAATTGTTAGGTAAGGTGTTAAGTTTATATATGTAAAATATGGAGCTATTGTAAATCAGGTAACAAAATCTGCCAAAATCAGGCTTTTTGTCCCCTACTAAAAGGGTTTGTGTCTTACATTTTGCTGAATGAAAGTCCTCATGATTGAAAATGAGCAACGTCATGAGTAAATGAGACTTTAACCCATTACCTCATAGGCTATTTTTAGATACAACCTCTTTTAGATACCTCATCTACCGAAAAGGAGCATTAATTAGAGAAAAGGAAAATTTTAGAATTGTGTAGTTTGAAACCATTGTGATAAATAGAGCATTTGCTCCTATAGGATAATAAAATAGGATTTAATAAAATAATGTTCGCCTTTCTTTAACCCCTTCCGTGCCACAATGACGGGTTTATGATATCACATGCAAACAGTTTGGATCCAGATGAGACGCCGAGTAACTCGGCGTCTCATCAGGATCCAAACTGTTTGTTACTGTTACTATGTTTTTGAAACAAAAATGAAGAAAATCAGAAGAATGAAATTTTGTAGCAGACGACAAAGTTAGCAGACGACAGAGTTTGGCAGCGAAAGGGTTAACCCTTTCCTTCATATAAACATGTTTTCACGCATTTGCAAACAGAGTAGACCAATACCAGTGAGTTCCTATGGGACCCGTCGGATCAGGGCCTGCTCTGATTGCCAATGGAATTTGATAGAGCTGTCTCTTTACTTTCTAAAATGGCCACAATGTTCCATCTTCCATATTTCATTATAACTATTTTGCCCATGAATATTTAGTAGGTATCGAAATTTGGACTAAATATAGAACTGGGAAAGGGTTAACACTTTCCCTTATGTAAGCGCATTTTGACGCATCTGCAAACAGAGTAGACCCAGATCAGACGGCTCCTATAGGAGCCGTCTGATCAGGGTCTGCTCTGTGTGTCTATGGTTTAATATAGATCTGATTCTACAGCTTCTGTCTGAGCCAAAATGTCATGTGTCATATGCCATTATAAAAAATAATCTTATTAATATTCATGACGTCATTATTTCCTACATGAATATTCATCAAGGAAAGGTTAAGCTACCATTTGCCTCAAAGACCCGTAATTCGACCTCATTTAGGTGATCGTATTAGAGGATTGTTACTGTAACACACTGTAACACATTAGACACTTTTTGTTGCACAATACAAATGCGACACGATTGTACATGTATCTATATTTGAACAATTTTGTGACCATCCTCTAAAACCGGCACTGATGTTATAAAACATTTATGTTTTGAGTCCGAGTTCATTCTCAAGTATCTAATTGGTCAGATTTTGAGTTTACCCTTTTCCCTGCATGAACCCTTTCCCTCATATAAACATCTTTTTATGCATTTGCAAACAGAGCAGACCCAGATCAGACGGCGTACGCCACCCCCCCCCCAAAAAAAAAAAAAAATAAAAAAAAAAAATGCCCAAACACTCTTTTAGTAATATTTTAGTTATGTCATCAAACATAAAACTCTACGCCCCAGCCCCCTTCAAAAAAGTTCTACGCCCCCCCCCCCCCCCCCCTGAAATCCTGG